>CAUHTR010006451.1:0-13110 GCA_959609185.1 Schmidtea polychroa
CTAATCGCGATGAGTTTACTAATTTTCCATTATTTAATATTTTTTTTCCTATTATCAATAATTGATTTTGGTTTTCTTAATGATCATAACAACAATTTTATCAGCAACTATTAATTCCCATCATCTTCCTCAAAAATTTATTTATTTAATTAAATTAATTAATTTTGCACAACTCTAAAATGATCCAATATTAACTAGCAATCAGGCAAGACATAAAATGTTGTATATACCATTACATAATTCTTGCAACAACCTTTTAATATTCCTCTTCTTAACCTTCGTATATTTGTGAAAATTAATAATTTGCTTGCAAGACTTGTTAACAATAATAAGTAATTTTAATAATTCAGTGAAGTAAAAAATATCTTAATAGTTCTTAACAAAATTCTTTAAAGACAAACCTTTAGGAATTTAAAAAAGTTTATTTTAATAAAATTAAATATATTTCATAAATCCTTTTATCTAATTAGGTTGAATAACTTCCATTTCTTTTGGTAAAGAGTTATTTGTTTTATTTATCAATATTGGAGTGCCGGGATTTCTTCGTACTGGCTGAGCCTGAAAAAGTGCCTCTCCGAATATTTTCTAAAATAGAAATGATAAAGATAAACCAAAATATATAATATTAACTCTATGTTTTAAAGATTCTCTAGCTCTATTATAAGATTCTTCGTCAGGTTTCCCTTCGTATTTAGAATGTTTGATTGTGTCGAACTTCTCTATCGGATCTTCATAGATTAAGCTAACTGATCCACCATCATTTGCTTTATTTTCAAAGTTTTGTTCTCCGTCGAGATATGACTCAGTATACCATAAATCAAACTCTAATAAAAGTTTAAAAATATAAAAAATATTTTTACACAGTAATTATTTTCAAAAATACGACTCGTGCGAACGAGGTGCTAAAATCATGATTGGTTTCGGATATAAAAGGTAAATATCAGAAAGAAAAAAATACGTAGTTATTTTACAGCAAAATAACGACACAACAGTATCCGAAGTATTATTATTTTCTCTATTTTTAAATTTTAACCAAAAATAGTTTATTAATCTTATAGATTAAATTTTCTTTAATCATTATTAACCCTAATCATACACCTGTTTGCGTGGAAAAATAACGTTTATAATACAAATTGGGTTGCAAATCAACATATAACTCATAATTTGTCAGTAATTATTTTTATAAATTATTAATTTAAAAATTTCCTTTTTTTGAATATTTTATAATTTAATGTAAGTTTAATAATTTTTAACTTAAATTTAAGGTTTATCTGCCACATATTTTAATTTTATTTATGCATTTTCGGTTAAATTGGCGAATATTTACAAAATAGTGTTTTTTATTTTTACCTTGACGTTTTAAGTTGATCTCTTCAAATTTGTAAAATATAGAGCAAAATAAACTTTCCAGTATTCATAATAACCGTTCATAATAATAATTAGTCTTCATTACTTAATATTTTTTCTCTTTATTTTCGTGAAAACTCTAGAGTAATAAGATCGAATTCAGTAGAGTTAAATTATTTATAAGGCATTAATTATAAATTTTTATGTAATTGTAACAGAAAGTTTACATCCATTTTTATAATGTTTTATTTCTTAAAATTTATTTATATTTAAATATTTTGTTGAAATTTTTAATCTACGAGATAATTCTGTTTTCAAATAAACTTCAACTCAAAAAAATTTTTTCTAACCAAATTATTAATGTAAAATTATCTAAAATCAATTATTTCCGAATTTTATCTATAATTTTAATAAAAACTTTTAAAAATAAAATTATAATAATATATTATTAATAATAATTATAGTAAAAAAAACTTATAAATCTAGTATTTTTTTGACAATATTAAAATAAATCCCGTGTATAAGCACGTATAAGTCGAGAAATTTACGTCAAATTTTCAAGCCAAAATAGCCACTTCGCGGGTCAAAAAGTAAAAATTAATTTTTAACGAAATTAATAAATTTGTTATAATTTGTAGTGTTAATTTTTTAATTATAGAGTAATTTTTTTCATTAAATATGGCTAAAATTGTAATTTATCAATATTTTCAAGCATAATTAACGGACAAATAATAAACTTGACAACATATCATTTTCAATCAGGTTGTTTTTATCAAAAACTGAACAAAAAAGTGCAGAGCAGCGCAAAAGTGAAACGTAGTCAAAATTCACATGAAGTTGAATTTAAATTACGAGTGGTGGAATTCGCTGAGATTAATGGCAACTCAAAAGCTACCACAGAAAATAACGTCAATAAGAAGCTTGTTAGAGACTAGCGAAAAAATAATAAGTAGTTCACTGAAATACCAAAAACTAACAAAAACAGCAAATGATCTCAAAACTGACTTTGATATAATACAAGGAGGACTCACATCTATGCTCCAGCCACTGGATGTCTGTCTCAACAAACCCTTTAAAGATCGACTTCGCAAGATGTGGACTGAGTTGATGAGTTCAAGTTCAGCAAATCTAACAAAATGTGGAAATTTACAGAAACTTGGCATTGCACTTGTTGCTGCTTGGGTTGATGAGGCTTGGAAATCAATTTCAGAATCTATGATCAAATATTCATTCCTGAAATGCACCATCAGTAATGCTATGGATGGATCAGAAGATGATGCTTTGTTTGTAGATAATGCATGTGATCTGGAAGATGATGGCAGTGACCTGGCAGATGATGAGGCTCAATATGAAGAGAATGATTAAACAGAGAACCATATTGGAGATGTTACATATGAGTTCTACAATGAACCTTTTGATTATAGATCTAAACTTTTTGCTATATTTTTGCTATTTTTTGCAATATCTTAAATTTTCTTTTTACTTTTCTTACTTCGACTTATACGCGAGTATAGGCAGTAAGTTTAATTTTTTAAGTCTTGCTACTGTGGTATGTAGTAAAAATGAGTGATTTAAAATATTAAAAATATAAAAATTGATTTTAATAGTTGAATTTCTATGTAAATTAAATTTTTAATAAAATGTTAAGTGAAAAATATTTGAAATTGTTCTTTGAAAAATAATAATGAAGATAACGAATTTGTAATTTCATGTTAAAGGAAGTACGAACGCTATCTGAATGCGACGTTAGGAAAGTTGCACATTAGTCTAATTTCATGGAAACAGCACACGACAGTCGCAGATTACAAAATTTCAAAATGTATACACTACATATGTTACTTGGAAAACGTATATTTTGGAAGTATCAGCGAAAGAGTTGAATATTTATATTTCAATTTAAATGGAAATTTTGCAATAAAAATTGTAAAAAAAATCAACCAAATTATATAATTATTCAGTTAAAACAAAAAATAAATTACCTTTAATTAGGCGTTGACGAGTTAAATCAACCATTTTTTGACAATGAAAAATAGCACTTTTTAAATTTTTCAAATTTTCATAAAATTCTCGATAACATTTTTTATTGTCATTTAATTTTTGAATTTCTTCAAATTCTTCTTCAGTTATTATTAGTTCACCATCATTGGTAGTAGGTGGGACCTGAATGTTTTATAAATCACGTATAAAAATATTTTAAAAAACCTTGAAATTCTCTTTCACGCTTAAGTGTCTCTAATTTTATTATACTTTCGTCGATTTCCGATTTTATACTATTTATTTTGTTAGCAAGGACAGAATATTCTTTTTTCTTATTGGATAATATTTCTTGGATAAGTAAATTAAAATTTAAACTTTATTTTAAAAACCTTTATTTTGTAACAAAATGCTAGATATTTCTTTTCCTTGTTCTATTTTAAATTCTTCATACGCTTCTGACCTAGTTGGAACTCTAAATTATTAATCATTAAATAAAATTATTTTTTGATGAAAAAATTATACAATTTAACAATTTCTTTAAAATTCTTAAAATATAATTATTGCATTAATTTATTTTTATATATGAAAAGATCAACGTTTACAAAACTGTTAATGAATAATTTATTTAATTTACACACATTTCAGCATTTTAGCTTTATTTTTTATTTTTGTTTGAATGTATACTTTCGGAGTTTTTGAATATTTTCGTTGAATTCAATAACTAAATTATGAAGTTTTCAGATACTAAATATTATTTTATATTCTAATGTTATATTGGATTAATTGGCGAATTATGATGCTAGCAATTATCATTTCAAGCGTACTTTAGTAACAAAAATAATGAATTTCCAACCAATTTACGGATTAATACCGGGATGAATGTTTTAAATGAAAATTTTAAAACTATAACATTGCATTGTAAAATTTTTATAAATTTCAAATGACTAAATATTTCAATAACTTAAATATAATATTTTATAATATTTAATAGTATGATTTAGTAAGTTGTTTTATTGAGTGAATTGAATTTTTAATCTTTCTAAGTTTAGGAAAATATTTTAAAAAGATCCTCCTAATTATTTTATTTTTTGAAAAACAATTGTTTTCGAACGTGTTCGATTATGAATCCTACTAATACCTGAAACACCGCGAAAGACATTTCTAATAAATACTATTGAAATCCGATTTGGACACTAAATTCGACCCTCGCTAAAACCTCAATTGCTCCAGAGCGCTACACAATATTTTCTCTTTGATCGTATAGATCTTTGTACACAAAATCCCGGTCTCATTAAAACAGCCAAAGTATTTTTGAGGTCGTTAAATTTTTTGTATACAAAATCCGACTGTCACTAAAAAACTTAAGGTATTTTTAAAGTCTATATTAAATATTAAATATTATAATTCTTTCTATACAAAATGCAGTCCTCGTTAAAAAACCCAAAGTATTTTAAGGTCCATGTATTTTTTGAACAAGAATTTATAGTCAAATATTTTGATGAATCGATGGCCCTTTGAAATTTTGGTAATTATTTTAAATTAAGTAAATTAAAGTAAATTAAGAAAATGTTTTAAAAAATTTTAGTCGAAGATAAAAATTTAACATGCAATTTCTAGAGAGTAAATAAATTTGTAGAAAATTTTTCATGATTTTTAAGATTACTATAATTCTTCATTTCAACTAAATAACATTTGTAAAGGTGGTATCCAGTATTTGTGTTAGATGGGAAAAGTAAAACATTAATCATTAAAAATAAAATAGTTTAAACTATTTATAGAAATTAAATTATTAAAATCTAGATAAATGAAATTCTAAAGGAAAAAATGAAAGTTGAACAAATAACAACTATAATTGATAGACTTATTAATCTCTATAACAGCAAAGATGTAAACTTTAGTATCGCTAAAAACTGATACACCAAAGTTATAAATTAAGGCTCACTATAGAAAAGTAGAAAAATAAAATACAAATATATATATATATATATATATATATATATATATATATATATATATATATATATATATATATATATATATATATATATATATATATATATATATATATATATATATATATATATATATATATATATATATATATATATATATATATATATATATATATATATATATATATATATATATATATAACAAACACCACTGAGATACATCTTTTATAGTAGTGGTTGGCGTGTTCAGCAATTGCTCACTCACCCATTTAATGAATTTCAATCACATATATAAATTGCTCATAATAAAATTTATTTTAACCATTTTAGAAATGGCTTTCAGGCAAGATGTTTAATTTAATTACGCATCGGAATAGTGTCTATTGTATGTTAGAAGAAAAAGGGCTATTTATAGTGTATTATTAATAAAGAGGATATTTTAAATATAATGAGTGATTGCGAAACCATTCATTTTGAAAATTCTAAAGCCTTTTGAATAAGCCACAAATCAAATTTTTGGTGAAAAATACACCACAGTTTCAATGTTATATTCTCGTGTTTCCAAGTAAATATTATAATAAAAAATATGATGCAGCAAATTCTCTAAAGCAGTGATCCTCAACTGCACAAACTCGCGGAACCGTTATGTGAATCAAATGTATTTATGTATAACAAATTAGCTCTTTTAAATATAAGTTCAAATTTATTCAAAAATAATATTCAATATAACATTTATTTACGCAATAAAAACTTAAATAATAATGTAAAATGTAATAAAATAAAACAATTAAACAAATTTAAAAAATTAATGATTATGTTAAGTATATGCACTCAATATAAATTTTAAAATGAATAAGAAAAATATTAACGCCATAATTATGACTGTGCTATAACTATAATAAATAATAATAATTTAGTTAATTTTAGTTAATTTTTTTTCGTGGAACCTTAAGATTCCGCAGAACACAGTTTGGAGACCACTGGTCTAATGGATAAGTTTTGCTTTATGGGTCCAAGATTTAAAATTTTAGAATTCTTCACTGTTGATCAGAAATTCAATATACTTAAAGATATTCGAAGAGAGTTGTGTTTATTAGATATGGTTCAGATTATAAATAATTTCTTTAAGCACAAGAAAGTTAAATCGACATTGTGGAATGAGATAACGCCTGATGAAATGACAAAATGGCAAAACTTGCGGTAAAATATTTATCAATAGTGGGCACAAATTCAGATTCTGAAAGAGTTTTAATTTTAATAAATTAATTTATATAATTTTTTTCTTGACAAAAAATGAATGAAAAAATAAAGGAAATTAAAAAACTGTTAATGTTGAAAAAGTTAATGTTTTTAATGAATATCTATCAAGTAAAGATATATTTATTATCATATGCATCAACACTAAAAAATAAAGTAAATTATAAAATTTTACTCGATAATCTTTTCACTTGAACCTCCTTGTCTATCATTCACCAACTCATCTTTGGTACTAATATTGCTAGCTTTTGAATTCATTATTAATCGTTTTCTTTCTTTTTTTCGACTCTAAATGAAAAAGATCATAATTCAGTATTCATTTTTCGTAAATTTTTACTTGCAAATAACCCCCATTTTCATCTAATAAATTTCGATCAGCCTGACCGACACCAAATCCAGAATTTCTGTCAATATCGCCAACTTTGGGAGATGGTTGTTGTATTTGAAGTGTTTCCGATGTTGTAACTGAAGAAGCTAGTCCAGCAGTGCTCATTTTTTCTCTTTGTTCTCGTTTATTTTGTTTGCCTTGAGGACTTGAAGTAACTGCTTGTTGAGGTATTTGTTGATTTTGAATGGAGGAAGTCATTGCATTTTTAATTTGTTCTTCATATTCTTGTTTCGTTGATCTTTCAAAGAAATATTAAAAATAAAATAGTTTAAACTATTTATAGAAATTAAATTATTAAAAACGCAAGAATTTATAAACCTCTCAAGTAATTTTGAAGTTAAGAATGATTAATTTTTTTAGATCAGAGTAGCCAACGCCACTTAGTCTTAACCCTTTCCCGACCGCGAACGTATATATACGTATTTAAGTATTAATTATAAATATTAATTTTAATTATGTAATTACTAATAAACCAATAAGTATAATAGTTATTATTGAAATTGTTTAGTGTCTGATGATGACTGTCGAAGTATATAAAAAATGGTGTTCTTTTATTGTTGTTCCACGCATAATTGTTACAATCAAAAAAGTCGAAGTAATTTGAGCTTTTAATTTATTAATTACACAAAACAATATATCTGTTGATATTACTGCAACGCAATATGTTAAATTGCAAAGTGTTGATTTCAGTGTTGCATAACAATCTCACAGTTCAATACTATTATGTAATAGTGTAAACCAGTAGTTCTCAACCCGTGTTCCGCGAAAAAAATGACATTTTATTTTTAAATTTGCAATTAAGATACATATCATCAAAAACTTCCATTAATTTTTTATAAGATGATTCAATAAGAAAGCCGTTACACAGATATATAAACATACAAATATAAAAGTGTTTTTATTGCTTGTTATTGCTGCGCGTGGTATTTTCTTTGCTTATAGGAAGGCTTTGTTTACGTTTACGACAGATTTATAGTAATTTGTGATTGGTCACTCATTGTGGGCAAGTATTTTTTGTCAGTGTTCCGCGTAAAAAAATTATGTGAATGGTGTTCCGCACTTTTATATTAATTGAGAACCACTGGTGTAACCACTTATTTATAAGAATAAATTACCAGTTCCATTTAATAGTTTATTTAAATATTAATCTATAATCAAAAATGATCAATAGCGAAGAGAATGAATAATTTCTGGTGAATATGTATAGAATAATTATAAATTTATAAATCCATACCGAAATAAATTTCTGAATGCTTCATAAACTCCTTCGATTTGGCGTATATTAACAATCTAAATAATGATTACTAGACTTAAAAATCAACTTAAATATTTATTACGTCTAATTCAGATATTTCACCTTCAACATACTTTCGAACTTGCTCTCTAATATCGAATTTTTGTTGATCACTTAAAGGTTCATAGGCGATGTGTCCCCGATTTCTCTAAATTATTTAAATTTATTATTATAGTATTTATTAAAAAACTTGACTATCAGTATAGATATCAAAAACATCAATATATTTACTGATTCATAGTCAAGTTTTTTAATAAATACAATTTCAATTGAAAAGAAATCAATGGTGAAAATTGAAAAAAGTTCTTATTATATATATGTAGGTTATACGAACCCATGTACCTATATATGAAAATTTATCAATCAATTAGAGAAATCTCATGGCACAATATTGGAAACTAACGGAAATCTAGAAGATATGTGACAAATGAGCTAAAGGACCTAGTAATGTCGATGTTTGAATCTGTCAGATATACAATTAATCAGAAAGCCCAAACTCAGACACCTAGTGCAAGGCACAATACTGCAAAAGCATAAAAAAAGGTCAGTTTCATTTCAACTACCGAAAAATGTAAAAAACGTTTCATTTCATACACTGATCTAGTAGGTCCATTACCCACTGATCGAAGATTTTCAAAACTCGTTGAGAATACTTTACTTTGCGTTTTAGACATTTATCCGTAAGAACATGTCGATATTTTCGATATTAACGTATTCACATATAAAATATTACCAGTGCATCGTGCATTGCTAACTCATGTTTGAGAGCTGAAATTTCTTTTTGTAAATTTCTGACCAGTACCTTAATTATTAAATAAAATTAGGTAATAATACAGTAAAGGTTACCAGGGGATCATATTCAATATTTTCAATTGGTTCACTAGTTACTTTCATCATTCTCATAGCAAATCTCATTGTTGAAATCTTAAATAAATACAAAATAATGAAAATGTTATTAAAAGTTTAAGTTAGTCATTTAGATAATTTTATATTTTTTTGTTTAATTTTAAAATGTAGGCAAATATTAAAGTTAGTTATATCAACGTTGTGAGGCGTTTTGTAATTTGTATTTAAATAATGGTATGATGTTGTGCATGTTTGATTGTATGCTGAAATCCTTACTTATACATTAATTATTATTTTTTAGAAACTCCTCAAACAAATTAACGATATAATTTGTTTTAATAATATTTGTGTTTTTATAATAAACGTGTTTTAGTTATGGATTCTATTAATACTCGTAGCTCTGTGGCTAATATGGCGACCACGATTGCAAATTTTATCAAGCCACCAGAAACATATGACATGGATTCAGACGTGGAAGATTTTATCTTAGAAACGGAACGATTCTTCGAGATGACAAATATTGTCGATGAATACAGAAGCAAATTCGTCAAAGCTTTTCTATCAATCAATTCAACGAAGAAATATGAGTTGACTAATGAAACTCTGCATTATACAGAAAGATTAAGAAACGCTTTTTCTAAGAACAGAAGTCTTATCGATGATCTCAACGAAGCGCTAAATTATCGTCAAGGAAATGAGGCTGCCGAAGAATTCTGCTCAAAAATTGAGAAACTTGCAAAAAATATTTTGAAGCATAAACTTGATGAAGAAGAACTAAAGAAATTTTTGCTATTCAATTCGCTTGAAGATAAAGAAGTTAAAAAAGATCTCAAAATGCAAGATTTAAAATCATTTGATGAAATGAAAGAAAGATTAAAGAGACACGATCAAGTTTCAAAAGAAATTAATGTATTTCATGCTGATGTAGCTTCAATGAATAAAACACAACGCTATGCTGATGCTGTTAAGAAGAGCTTACCAAGATATAATTATGATAACAGATCAATTCGAGAACGAGAAGCTAATCCCAGATTCAAAGATGAATATACAAGAGAACCTCAACATAATCCAAGATTCAAAGGCGATCTTACCAGAGAACATCGATATGCTATTTCAAATGGATGGAAACCTATGAATAGGAGTAAGCCTCATAATACCAGGGAATTTCATTCGCGAGATCATGTCCGGACAAATCAAATTTTGCGATGTTGGGCGTGCCACGAAGAAGGTCATAGAAGATCTGAATGCCCCAATATTCAATGTGCCCATTGTAAAAGATCTGGACATTTCAAACATCAGTGCCATGAGTTATTTCCAGGCAGACGTCGAAAATTCCATAAATCAGTGGCTGCATTCGGTGACGAGGATCCAGAGGCTGATTTTGAGTACCCAAATGGGAATGCTCCACCACACGAGGAGGTGATCGGAGCAATAAATTAAAGGTAATTAATGATATGAGTAAGGATTGTATGATTTTGAATGATTGTGATAGTTTGAATGATAACTGTTGTGATGGTATTTTTGATTATAGAAATTATATTAATATATACATTAATAAATTTTGTATGGATGAAGTTTTTAAAGACCCACCCCTAACTTCTAATGAACTAAATGTTCTTAATCGTGATAAACGGAATGATATAATAGTATACGATAAAATGCAGGGAAGGCCCAGTGTTACCGTAATGATTAATAATGTAAAATTAGTATGCCTATTAGATACTGGAGCTAAAATAAGTGTGATTGATTATAATATTTTTAAAAAACTTGGAAATTTGAATATGACTACAAGTAATTTAAAATTAAGATGTGCGAATGATAGCCCGATTGAAATTTGCGGTAAAACTTTATTAAATGTAAAAGTTGATAAAATTTCTGATATTAAAAAAGTAGAATTCGTTGTAGCCAAAGATATAAACCCAAAGTTAATAGGAGGTATAGATTTTCTCGAAAGATTTGGAATGCAATTGCAAATAGTAAACCGTACAGACGAAATAAATACAATTATGGAAAATTCATTTAATAACCACATAAGTGAAGATAAGATTATAAATAATTTAATTTCCACGTTTGACGGTATTTTTATGAAACATAAATGGGATGTTGGAAAAACCGAACTATTAAAGCATGAAATACTTACTAAAGGTAGTCCGATTGTAATAAACCCAAGACGACAACCTATACATTTAATAGAAAAAATTGAAGAAAATATTCAAGAAATGTTGAAATATGGCATTATATCAGAATGTACATCTCCTTGGAATTCTCCATTAGTATGTGTTAAAAGAAAAACAGTAGTGATATAAGAATATGCTTGGACTACCGTGCTTTAAATAATATAACCGAAAGACCGATTTTTCCCATTCCAAATACTGATGAATTATTAGATATTCTTGACGGAGCAAAGTTTTTCTCGACAATTGATTTAGGCAATGCCTATTATCAAGTAGAACTCGATGATGCATCAAAATTGAAAACAGTATTTTCGACAAAAGCAAGCAATATTACTTTAACAGAATGCCATTTGGAATAGCAGCCGCACCAGCAACATTTCAAAGACTTATGAATTTGGTTCTTGGAGAATTAAATTGGAATGGAACAATTGTATATCTGGATGATATCCTTATATTTTCAAAGACATTGAATGAACATTATAGTACCATTGAAAAGGTTTTTCAAAAGATTAAATTAGCAAATCTTAAAATAAGTCCAGAAAAATGTCAATTCAAAAGGAAAGAAGTAAAATTTTTGGGTCATATCATTGGTGAAGATGGAATACGTACGGATGAAAGCAAGATTGAAACTATTAAAAATTTTGAAATACCTAAATGCGTAAAAGTTTGAGAGGATTTTTAGGTTTGGCAAATTACTATCGCAGATTTATAGAAAATTACACCAAGATTCCAAAGTATTAGAAGCGTTATGTGGAAGTAAACAAAAGAAGCTTATGTGGACTGATGAGTGTGAAACTTCATTTAAAAATTTAAAACTGAAATTGACGTCTACACCTGTATTGAAGTTCCCAGATTTTTCTAAGCCATTCATTTTGGATACAGATGCAAGTTTTGACCGCATTGGTGCTGTTCTGTCTCAAAAAGATGGAAGTAAAGAAAGAGTGATCGCATATGGATCCCGAGCTATGAATAAACACGAGTTGGGTTATTGTATAACAAGAAAGGAATTACTATCCATATTTTATTTTACTGGTCATTTTAAGCATTATCTATATGGTAAAAAGTTTATTTTGAGGACGGATCACAAAGCCATTACATTTATGATGAAGACAAAGAAAGCTATTACCCCACAATTTCAAACTTGGATTAACCATCTTAGTGGTCTGGACATGGAGATTCAATACAGAAAAGGTGATAACCACAATAATGCCGACGCTTTATCTAGAAAAGAATGTGAAACATGTGTTCAATGTCAAATGATTCATGAAAATCCTAAAATGGGTAAATTTAAAACAAGATTGTTGACACTGATGACTGATAATATTGAAAATATATGGCAAAAGAACTCGAAAGAAATTGAAAATATAAAAGAAAATATTAGTTTGATGCCAGATAAAACATTTTTTAAATATGTCAAAGGAGTGATTATGACAAATAATAATAAAATTTGGATTCTCCTCAAACAAATTAACGATATAATTTGTTTTAATAATATTTGTGTTTTTATAATAAACGTGTTTTAGTTATGGATTCTATTAATACTCGTAGCTCTGTGGCTAATAAACGTTATTTGTCACTTATATTTTACGTGCATTGTCTTGGAAGGCCAAAATAGAATTTTTAACATTATTTAAAGTTTTTAGCCGATAATGTTAATGATTCTTTAGAATTTAGTAGTTCCTATCACGGATGGCAACCATGGTCTTCCATAGAGTTCATGCTATAAAATACGAATGTGAATGCTGATGGTTTTGTGTACTTTTTGAATTGTATAGAGTTAAGGTAGAAAAACTAAAAAAAAATTGCCCGTCCAAATACGATATCAACAGATTTTTCATTAAAAACTGTTTAAATAGTATAGATAATAGTACAGTT
>CAUHTR010006452.1:0-18280 GCA_959609185.1 Schmidtea polychroa
CGATGACCATCATAAAAGCTACTTTAAACAATAAAATTTGGAAAAATAAATAAATTAGTAATAAAAATAAAAAATCGTAAAAAGAAATTCAAAAAACATCAATTAAAATAAAATTAAATTAAAAGTAATATAGAATGTTCTGGAACCGTTCCAAATCCATCATGGACGTAAATTAATGAAAAAATAATTAGAAAATAAAAATTTAAAAATAAAAACAAAAATTATAGCACTAAAATTTCCATTAAAAATATCAAAATCATGAAATAGAAAATTCTGGAATAAAAAGAATTCGAGTTTGTTTTAATGCATCAATACATACACGTGTACAAAATAGGTATATATACCGACGCATTTTGGTCACAAATCAATCTTTTTTGTATGCCAAAAATTTTCATAACAACTTTGGACAACACTGAAAGTAAGGAATGTTGTTGTATATTTTCATAATTGTTATATCATTATCCTAATTTATTATATTAATTGTCATTGAATTATGTTTTCCTTTTCATTTATTCTGCTATTACGAAACAAGAGTGACCAGCATTGTATACGAGTTATAGTCGCAATGCTGATCAGCCTTGTTTTCAATTTAAAGACTACATGCACCATTTTTGGGTCTACGACCCCACATGCATAAAATATAAACCCTTTTTATTAACCGGAGGTCGCCACGAACTAATGGTTCTAACCAGGAGTAGGGCGGTAAACCCATACCGGTAGTTGGCATAGTCATAGGGACTATGCGGACGAAATAAACTTCGGGAAAGTAATCGCGGGAAACATACTACAATAAGGCCTATCGTACCGTATCCAGTTGGGTCGGGAAAGTAGGAAAATTTTAATTAAATTGACTTTTTCATTAACTTACATACCAAAAATAAACACTTAACTATTCTATCAGAAATATATCACTAGGAATATCTAAAAGGGAAATATCCCAGACTTAAATTATCACAAAAGTTTTCAAGTAGTCGGTTGATTGCACCAAATTATTCAAATGTTTTTGACCTCGAATAGTATTAATATACTCTAATGCAGTGTTTCTCAACCCAAAAGCAGTACAGACCGTAAATAATCTCAATTTTTTTTCACGACCCGTAAATTCAGTTTGACTTTACAATCTAGTAAAGTTAATAATTTAAAAAAAAGTTAACAGATGAACAAAATATTTATTATAAAAGGATCAACAATAACGAAATCAAAACAATTAGAAACATAATTTTATAAATTAATGTGATTGTTGTTGCTCTTTCTCTCGTACCAGTTTGTTTATTCTTGGTTTTAAAGAAGTGATAGCAAATCGCAAAGCAGGGCCACTAAATAACCTGTTTTTTGCTTCGTTTTAATAATTGACATTGCTGAAAATGCTGATTCACACAAGTAAGTTGTAGAAAAGGGTAATAAAATGTGAATGGCAATTTTGCTGAGGGCTGGATATTCCTCCTTGACTTTTATCCAAAACTGTGTAATGCTCATTGAGTTAAACATTGATTTCAATCCCATATCTGATGATAACTCAATCAATTTTTCTGCTTCTGTGTTTGAAAGGTTGTTTTGTTGGTGATCAAGAAATGGATTGGATATCCACATGTTTCCAAATCGAACATCGTCATTAGGTGGATAGTAGCTGTCAAACATTTGAGCAAGCACTTCTAAATGTTGAGTGATACAAGAAACAAAATTATCCAAATTCAAGTCAAAAGATTCTGTGAAATCGTTAAATGAAGGAAACATTTCATAATTCTGCTCTTGTGTGCGGTTTAACCAAGTTTTTATTTCTTTCTTAAAAGCATCAATTTTATTCCAGACCTTGAAGACAGTTGTCATTGGACCTTGTAGACTCAGATTCAGCTGATTTATCAGAGAAAAGAAGTCTGATAAATAAGCAAGTTTTGCAATCCATTCTTCATCAAAGAAATGTTTGGCATGATCTGAATTTTTTTGACTTAAAAAGTATTTCACCTCATCTCGCAACTCGTAGAGCCTTGTAAGAAATCTCCCCCTGGAAAGCCAGCGCACTTACGCGTGAAGTAGCAACTGTGAATTTCATGAATCCATTTCATCACACAGAATTGTGAACAATCGTGAATTGAGTGCGTTGCTCTTGATGAAATTAACAATATGAATTGAAACTGAAAGAACTTCATGTAATTCGGGAGACATTTTTTTTGCTGCTAAATGCTCACGGTGAATAACACAGTGAGTAAATTTAAATGTATCACCAGCAACTTCTTGGATTCTTATTCTTACACCTGAAAGTCTGCCAACCATGTTTGCTTCACCATCTGTACACAATCCAATGCACAATTTCCAGTTCAAAGAATTTTTTTTGACATATTCATCAATGATGCGAAAGATTTCTAAACTGGTTGTGTAAGAGGGAATCTCACAGCAACACAAAAGGTCTTCTTTGAGGTCACTGCTGTCATAATCAACATATCTAATATGACATAAAAGAACTGCTTTTTTTGCAACATCTGTTGACTCATCCATTTGGATTGCAAATGACTCTGACTTCTTGACCTTTTCGACGAGTTCAATATCTGCCGATAATTCCTCAATCCTTATTCCAATTGTGTCATTGGATAAAGGAATGGCCTTCATTTTGTCACCAGCTTTTAAACCCCAAATCTCTGAACAAACATCCACCAAGCATGGTTTTATTAGTTTTTGAGCAATTGAAAATGGTTTTTTACATTCGGCAATTCGAAAAGCAACCAAATAAGAAGTCTTTAAAAGTGATTTGTTGGCTAAAAGGGACTTTTGAAATGAATTTATTTTGGCTTTTTATCTCAGAAGCTTTTCTCTCAAAGAAATCAATTTGTTTTGATTCCAATTCTTTGTTTTTTGAGTTCAAATGTCGTGATAAATTATTTGCTTTCATGCTTTCATTGGACAGCACTTCCCCACAAATGATACATTGTGGTTTGGGACAACTTGCATCTGATCCAGGCCAAGAAATAAATCCAAATCTTAAAAAAGTAATGTTGTATTTGCGAACAAAACTTGACCTCTTCTTTTTTTCGGGTGGACATTGAACTTCTTGTTCATCATTGTTTTCAACAGCTGTTGAAATGTTATTGTTAACCTTTATAACAAAATTGTTTAATGTTGCTTGTCTTTTTTTACGTTTCATTTTAGGATTGGAAAAAGTTTAGGATTATTAAAAACTTGATTAATTTTTAGCAATTTTTAAATTGTAAAAAATTAGCATTAAATAAAAATTTTTTCAAATTTCCTCACGACCCGCACAAAATCTTCCACGACCCGGTACCGGGTCGCGACCCGGCGGTTGAGAATCACTGCTCTAATGGATATTACATTTAATTTATATTTAATTGGAAATTTAATAATCAAGAACCCCAATCTAGTTAAAGTCCGATGAGATGATCATCTAGTTTATGACCCCTTAATTGATATCCTTAAAGGTGTTTGGAATGACCCTACAATGTAGTATCACAGAAATATTAATATCATGAAAGCCCTTCTATCTGTGGAAAACAAAATTCTTCAATTGTTCTACTATGAAAATCGCCATCATATTGTATAGCGCCTTATCAATCATGTCGGAGAAGAATCTGAAACTGTTATGCGTTTAAATCACCTCTTTATGAATACGAAAAGATCGAGTCTAAACCTACCCACGATTTTACATATTAATGTCTAGACTATTGTGCCAATGAACACAAATTTTTTTGGCTACATGGTCGAAAATATATTTTATAAAGTTATTGGTACCTATATTATTTGGTAATGATTTTAAATTTAACGAATCAAACTTGTACTTCATATAATTATGAATTAACATTGACATTATGGAGTTAGCATATTCCCAATCGATATTATTTAAAAATGTATTTCAGGAAATTATATAGCTATACTAACTATTAACCGTGTACTAGATAAAAAATTTTCTACATATATATACTAGTATCAACATCATCTGATTATTTTAGAAATGTATATATTAGTTGATTAAAAAGAATCTGCCCATCCAAAGAACGTTCTATAAGTATATACCCGGGTGGCCATATTGTGTGATTAATAGAGATCAATTATTAAACCATACCATCTAGAATTATGTTATAGGAATTTATATATTAACCTCTATATTCGACTAATTATAAAATGACTTCTTAAATTAGTTCGTAGAAATTTTAGGTTTACTTGTATGTGTATATATATATTAAAAAGTCTAGCTTGGTTTTTAAACTATTGTATTCATTCCAAAGAGAAAATTTTTTTTTTCCACCAATGACCCCTCTTTCTCCAGTTCATACCATCGTTAATGACTACCTAGTCATGCTAATTTAGGTTAAAGTTAGGAAAATCACTCATAATTCATTTCATAGTAATTTCCCAATTTTATGATTGACCCCAGGCTCTAATCTTTATAATTATAAGCTTACATTAACATTTGATCCCCATTTAATACTATTTAGATTTTATAATTTTAAATTTGCATTAGCATTTAACCCTCATTTAATACTATTTAGATTTCAGAATTATAAATTTACATTAACATTTAATTCTCATTTAATACTATTTAGATTTTAGAATTATAATTTTACATTAACATTTAATTCTCATTTAATACTATTTAGATTTTATACTTATAAATTTGCATTAGCATTTAACCCTCATTTAATACTATTTAGATTTTAGAATTATAAATTCACATTAACATTTAATTCTCATTTAATACTATTTAAATTTTATAATTTTAAATTTGCATTAATATGTAACCCTCATTTAATACTATTTGGATTTTATAATTCTAAATTTGCATTAATGCTTAATCCTCATTTAATATGATGGAGATTTTATTCATGAAAAAATTAACATAATTAAGTTTATTTAGTAAAGAAAATTGGATCACAGGATATTACGAATAACTCAATTAATTTCTTCCTATTTTTATCCCTTAATGACATCATAACATCCCATTCTACCCTACTTAAGAACTACATAACTTACTTCAACTAATTTATCGATTTCTTAAAACGTTACTATTAATAGAAAAGTTCAAAATCGATATTATCGATTTCCTTTTCCTCATAGAAGAATTTTGACCAATAACACTGCTTCTATTAATAGTAACAACCTTACCAACCAAGGATCACCCTCATTGAATCGATTCTAGTTGATCAAATGGTCGATGCATGCCCTCTCGTAAACGAGCCAATCGCCATGGACCATGTCAGTAAAAGCACTAACCTTCTTATAAAACTCATCTCTCCCCTGTTACCCCAGAACTAGATCCAACGTATGTAGGAAAGGGCAAAGGACCCTTTGCCTAGGTTTGACGGCCCAAGCTAAGGTAGATACCCACCCGATCATGGACGAGAAATAATAAATAACCAAATATATCACAATTCGAATCGTGGATTACCGGAGTTAAAATGAATGGGGGATAAAATTACTCCATAATTACTTTCTTACAATAAAAATGAACTATATAATTAAATTTAACAGAAACCAAAACATTTTATTTACTCAAAATTATAAATTATTGTGAAAACGAAAAAAGAGAAAATCATTTCAGTTATAAACAAAAAGAAAAGGAAAAAAACTTTACCGATGGGAGGGCCTTTCTAAACTTCCCTCGGGTTCAAATTGTAGTCCTGAATTTCCCGGCACGTATAGACATGTATCCAAAACATGGAGATGAACAAAAAACCCCAACCGGACACCTGACGAATTAGATACTAAGCTTCAGATTCCCATCAGACAATCGAGGTTTCGTGCATTTGTCCAGACTAATCTCACGATTAACCAGAATTCGCGAGGGATATATTCCTGAAATTAAATGAATTAGAAATTTAAAGATTAGATACCCATCCCAGTAGAATGAAGTTGAAGCTACTTACAACCCACACGGATAGGAATTGCTAGGGACCGAATATATTAACGGCACGTAACAATAACCCTCCCGTGGTGGATCTTAGTAGCATAGTTCTCTGTTGAATTTTTCTTAAATAAATTAATTTTGAATAATAGATAAATATTAAATTGATAATTTAATAATTTTGAATAATTTAAACAACAGTAGTTTAAGAGAAAAGAAAAAGAAAATTGTTTGGATAGAAATTTTTGTAAATTCATTTACTAAGTTTAATTTATCAACTCTTAATTGGTTAAATTGGAACTTAGTAGTACTTAGATTACCTGTATAAGTTTAGTTAATTTAACCATGGTATTTGGACAAACTCTCAAACTTCTAATTCCCGAATAAATCCCCTCGAGTTCAGTTGAAAAATCAAAAATCTGGTAACTAATTTACAACTTAAACCCATCCAAATCATGAAGGACATTACCTGTGAGATTGATGCGGGTCATACTTGGGGTGGGAATATAATATATTGGTTCGAACGTCCTTGGTTAATATGAGCCCAAATGGGAGAACGAAGGTCAATTATGAAATATGTTAATATTTTCTCTTATCATTATAGTCATGCCCAACACTAGGTCAAGGAAGATGCAGGCCGGCCCCTCATCAGTCGACTCGAGCCTCGAAATTATCGGCGAGGGAGCAGACGAAGCCGTCCGATTGAGAGAGGACGCAGAAATCGCCCGGCTACGGTCCAGATGGATCTGGTACAAGATCCATGACTGGACCTATCAGAATGTGATCCCCGTAATCCCGAAGGTGGAGCCTTACCTCAACCGCGCGTCGTTAGCCTTGATCGACGCTTTTGACGAAGTGACGGGGGCAATAGACCGATTGCACCAGCTCGAGCAAGCGATTCTGGCTGGCGAAGTAGAAGACTGCGACGGCTATGCTCGAGCTCAATGTCACCCGAAACGGACTGCGGCTCTTCAACGGGGACTAAAATATCCAAGGCGGCCTCAACGAGGACCAGGACGACCGAGGAAATGCGGACGCACGCGAACGTCCACCCGCTTGACCCAGGAGAGCGCGGGATCGGAGGATGGACGGAAACCTCGGAATCAACACTAATCATTTTGTGCTGACCTGTTTTTCATTGTTTAACATTGTTGTAATGGTTGTTCGTATGTACACCCGCTACATTTTCCATTTTCCCATTTCTGAAAATGTAAAACTTGACAATCGTAAGCTTGTAGTTTAACTTTTATGATGTTAACCATCAATATTTTTATTCATCTCATTTTTAAGACATTAAAAATTTAGAATTATACTTTATGTTATTTACTATTCGACTATTTCTTTAATTTTTGTTGGATTTTTTGTGAAAAGTTGTAAGTTAGGCTGAAAATTAATTAATAAAAAATTGGCACTTTTTGTGTTGTCGAAATAATTGAAATAAATGTTTTAAAAAATGTAAAAACTGAAACGTTAAATATCATTGCAAGTTTGCTTGTTTTTTTTTGTATAGGTACCGTGTTGGAATATCAAATTTTTCTTATTATCTATCTATCTATCATATAATAAAAATGTTAATTCCTGAAATCCAATTTTCAACACACTGGTGAGTTTGTGTGTATTCTATATTATAAAATTATGGAGTTTTTTGTTTTAATATAGAGAAATGGTGTAAATTGAAAGTTGGGGAATTACCTTCTTGTGGTCTTAATGCCCATAATAATGCTCGACCCTCGATGTCGATGTAAAAATCATTGACCTTATCTTCGTTTAGTGCAGAAACTCTTGGAAGAGATGCGAGCCGATAGGGAACAGGCACAACGACAGGTAGATGAGTACCGGACTAAGTGGACCCGAGTCAAGGCCCACTGTCGGAACTTGGAGTGCACGTGGTTCCCACCAGCGGAGATGAAGAAGAGGATGAAGTTGATTACCCAACTACAACTTCAGAATGCTCAAGATCAGATTGAGTTGCGGGCCCTCCGCTTAAGGGTGAGGGAACTGGAAGTCAAGGTGCATCAACAGGAGCTGGAGCGAGAGGTCATTGCCAAGATCCGGCCTTTAGATGAGTTGCTCCACCGACCAAAAGAACATGCCCTCACTGCAGTAGCCCCAAGGAAGAAGATTCGGCCGGGAAAAGCGGCACGAGCGAAGATCAGGCAGGCCAGCCAGGCCCAATTAGCTCTCCCGACTACGGGATCAGAAGCTGCACCAAGAGAACCAACCAGCACACGATAAGCTATTCATGTCGTACAAATAAATCTTCCCGAGTGCGTCCATAGCGGGCATTTTGATTTTCTTTTATTATGCTAATTGTTGTAACGGGGACGAAAAGAAATCGGACATAGGCCTTCTATCGGCAGTCCGTGAACCCCAGTGGGTACTAGACAATTATAGTATGTTAAGCATGCTCACTTTTTGCTAGTACCCAAACCCTTGATACAGTACCAACGTTGATCGCTCAACGGGTATCAAGTGGTCAGCTAAAACTTGTATTTTGGGTTACGCTGGAAACAGCACGAGGAGGTAAAGATTTTACAGTACCTGTAACCCACCAAGCTGTTAGATAATATCTTTGTGTCATCAAACTATTTGCAACGAAGGGACATTGATATTGCGTTTGCAAAACAATTGATTTATGTTGCCAGAAATAAGTTTGCTGATATGAGAAGTGATAAAGCTTTTGAAAGTCTAAATGTTGCTGTAAAATCATTTATTATCAAAAATTGTTCCTTACTAGATGTTGAAACAGAATTTAAAGAAAAGCGAGTTGCAAAAAGGAAACGCATGGCAGGTGAACTTAACAGAGATGAAAGGGTTGATGATCCAACTACACGCTTCAAATGTGAAACGTATTTCACTGTCTTGGATACACTTGTAACACAACTAGATGAACGTTTTAATGATTTTCATAACACTGTTGCTTTATTCTCCTGTCTTGATCCATCACAAATATCAGAAGAAAATAAAGAATCTTTTCAAAATTTATGCGACATTTACAAAAACGATATTAATATTGAAGAAGCAATCCTAGAATATGATACTTTCAAATACATGTATGCATCAATACGCCCATTACTATCTTGTGAACTACAACTTAAAGAGGTGCTGCCTTTCTTGGTTGAAAAACAGATGGCGTCAGGACTTCCCAATTTGGCAATTCTCTATAAAATATACTTGACTCTTCCTGTTACATCTGCTACTGCTGAAAGAAGTTTCAGTAGACTGAAATCATCAAAATTATTTGCGATCAACAATTACAAACGAACGTCTGTCTGGATTAGCATTAATTTCAATAGAACGCGAACTGGCTGAGAACATTGACTTTGAATCGACTATAAATCGTTTTGCTTCAATGAAATCACGCAGCAAGCAATTTAAATAATAAATAAACTTGTATGTTTGTTACATCAATAAATTTACTAGAATAAATTTACTGAATATAATGCTTTTTAATAATATTAGTATTCACTCAATACTCGCGAAAATAAGTAGTACCATCTTCATAATTTGTGGCGCCCCCTGAAAATTTTCCTCGCCCCCTCCACACGCACCAAAATCAAAATCCGCCACTGGTGGGGCACTGCGCTTCAGAGGTGGGACACATCAGAAATTATTAACTATTCTACATATTAAAAAGAGAGTTTGAAAACTATAAATCAGTCTATAAATAAGACTATAAATTGAAGACTGATTTATAGTCTTCAAACTCTCTTTTTAATTCAATGAATCAGTGGTGAAATTGGAAGAAATAAACGTTCTTATAATAATATTCGACAACGTGCATACAGAAATTTCATCGACAGTTATTTTTGCATGCTGGCAATACTGATTATCGAAGTTTGACAGTTACTTCAAAGGGACCGGTGGGGTATATGACTTTTGAAAATACTACGGTGAGGCATAGTATAAAGAAGGTCGGGAAACACTACCATAGGGTGGTCAGCCATTGCATAAATAGTAAAGTGTGCGAAATATGGGTTATTTGCAGTAATGGGATTCAATTTTCTTTGGAATCGGTAGGCTTTCCCAATTTTTATTGATTTGTAAAATGAAAAATCCGTACGCACTTACTAGAACTAATTAAGAACTGACTGAATCGCATCACTGTTTATTTTATTGATTTTATAATATTGCTTTATTAGTACGAAAACAGGTTTTAGATAAAGCAAACTACAAAGGATATTAGATAATTATGAAAGTGTTTTCCAACCATTTTTGTTATGCTTCAATAAAGCCTTTTTAAAATTTTAACGCCGCCTGCAACATACATAATTTTTAATATTCAAAAACTAAATTATTCACTGAATGAATATGGCAACTTGTTCAGGAGACAGGAGTTAGGTTTTAGGAAGAAGTCATTATGATATTGTAAGAGAAAAGTAAATTTTCAAAACATATAATGGAGAACTAAAATTGAAGTACAAAAAGATGTTAATGACAAATTTGATACTATACTGCTTATTTTTAAATAGGCCCAATTGGGCCCACCGGTCTAAATCATAATAGAAAATCACATCATTTGCTTGAATGCAAGTGAAACGTCGCACTGTCACTGCACAACGATTGCTGTTTCAAACTGGTTTGAGATGTTTGGATATTTATAATTATGTATTGAGATTTTGAACTAGCGTGGAACATCAGACTTAGTTTAGATTAGTTAATTAAAGCCTTTTCAAAAATAGTCTTGTATTATCTTAAGATTATTGCTTTAAAAATATTTGTATTTTTGTTTCTAAAATATTGCGTCCTAGGCGGCTGCCTACATCCATTGTGCCAGAAACCGGATTTGTTCGTAATTATTATGCTTGAGTAGATATTTTTTTATGAAAAATTCCATATTTATTTATATAATATTTTGTGACGAAAAGGAAAGACAAAAATCGTGGATGTCATTTATGAATAGTCCCTACGATTAAAAATGTAAAAAATAATTCTGGAAAATGTCTAAGAATGGCAGAAATTTTAGAACCCAAAACTAATTGAATCTCAAGGATAAGAAGGCGTAATATGTATATTTATCAACTGAATTCAATGTTCATAGGAAGGGATCACATCATATTTTACTTTTGGACATATAAATGAGGTCAAATAAATATAAGTTAGTTCCTTAATTCCAGTAAACAAATGGGGTTTCACTTTCATTTCAAATAATAACTTTATCAAATTTGGTGATAAAAATCGGCCTAAATACCAAGGAGAAATCCTTTTAATATATAAAAGAAATAAAATAATTTTATTTATTTATTAACGAATATATTATTAAATTAAGCCATACAAGGGAAAATGATGTATTATTCAAAATGTTTATCCACCTCTTAACCGCAGAACCAAATGGAGAGTTGATTCCTTTTGGATATTGTAATCAGATAAAGTTCTTCCATCTTCCAATTGTTTTCCGGCAAAGATCAGTCGTTGTTGATCAGGTGGTATTCCTTCTTTGTCTTGGATCTTCGCTTTTACATTTTCAATTGTATCGCTAGCTTCAACTTCGAGAGTTATCGTTTTGCCAGTAAGAGTTTTCACGAAGATCTGCATACCACCTCTTAAACGAAGAACAAGATGAAGTGTTGATTCCTTTTGGATGTTGTAATCAGATAGGGTTCTTCCATCTTCCAATTGTTTTCCGGCAAAGATCAGTCGTTGTTGATCAGGTGGTATTCCTTCTTTGTCTTGGATCTTCGCTTTTACATTTTCAATTGTATCGCTAGCTTCAACTTCGAGAGTTATTGTTTTGCCAGTAAGAGTTTTCACGAAAATTTGCATCTTAAATTATAGAATATGATCAATAATATTAGTAAAATTAAATCGGAAGTTCAAAATGATAAATTTCCTCTGAACTACGTTATTTATATACAATGTTTTGATTGTAATAAACAAATCAATTTTAAGTAATATTTTATATTTTTAATCTATTTATAGAAGTTCCTAGGAATAGAAATTAATAAATAACAATATATCATTTAATTATATTTACTTAGCAATCTTAGTAAAATATATAATATTAAAATGGAATTGTACTTATTCAATAAATAGTTTTATTTGTAAATAATTTCATGATAAAGATGGTTATAAATGAGAATTTCCAAAATTATTTTTTTGAAAATGAATTTTTAATAAATTTCATTACGTCATAAATTATATTTTACTTTCGTTAGTAGAAGGGCAAATATTTATTATAATAACAATTCATAAAATGTTTAAAAACAGTTCATAGGCAAACCTAATTAACTAGACCCACTTCGTTTTCTAGTATGCTTTATTCATCGATGTTGGCATAACACATCCTTTTGGTTTGATCTAGGCTCAGAATGTATAGTAGATCCTATGATGTTCGTAGCTTTCCCTAAAGTTTTTGATTACACGTTCCAGTATTCTTTTCTTTTTTTATACTCATCGTACTTGATATTTAATTTCCTGGGAACCTCATTGTTTCTCTTGTCCCAGATTCCAAGAGAACACATTACAAAAGCTTCAATGGTTGTGTGAATGTGTGTCTCCTTTTGGATTTCTTTTGCTAGTTACCGGTATTTGTCTTAGTTCTTATTCCTCGCCCCTTCTATGGCTTCTATATCGCCGAATGGACATTTTATATCTAGAAATGTGATCTTATTATTTTGTCTAATTACTATTGGTGGGTTTCAGGTAACCAAACATTTTACCTCGTCGTGCTGTGTCCAGCGTAACCCAGAATACAATGTCTTTTGCACCGCTTGATACCCGGGGAGCCATCAACGTAGGCAATGTGTCAAGAGAGTGAGTGCCAGCAAAAAGTGAGCGCGATCTCCGCACAATAATTGTCAAGCACTCTTTTGGGTCCACGGACTACAGGTAGAAGGTTTATGTCCACTTTGCACGGTACTTGTTGTCCGATTGTGCTCCCGATAACGTTACCACATTCCTTGTACTCTCTCACTGTTTCATCATGCAAAATCTAGAAAGTCTATTTTAACACATTATTGACCTTAGCCACGTTTTGACTCTTCTCAGTGTGCCAAATGATCTTTCAACAGTGCAAGCTGACACTGGCAATGTTAAAGCAATAAGAACTGCTTTCTTAATAGTTGGAAAAAGGTCTGTGAATTATAATAAATACATCATTCCATCGCGACTTTTGATTACAAAATCCGACTTTTTATTTGACCACATCTCAAACCAAATGCTTGCCTCAGCATCAAAGTTTTCAATTTGATACTCCATTATGATGTTTTCTGTGTGAGTTTTGAATTCATCTTTTGAAAGTTTCAATATTTCCATTGGGTGAAGTGAAAATAGACTAAAATTGATTTTGTTATTGTCATTGAATCATCTCTCCAACGATGAGATGATTGAATCCAAGTATGGTATAAAGACAGATCTTCGAAAGTATTCTTAAACAGTTGACACACCATTATTTAAACGGTGTGTTTGCCTCTTACATTGTCTGGGAATTGTCAACTGGATGTTCAATTGTTCTTCCAATTTCTCACTTTGAGAAATAATGGTCTTAAAAAACTCTTCGACTTTTGTCTGTGCTACATTTAGCTCCATTCTCTCCATTCAAAACTCACATATCAAAAAATAGAATGGTTTGGGAAATCTAGGGGGGCGGCAAGTGCCCCCTCTTGCCCCCTTGCGGACGCCCATGACCAATAATATCATAAAGAATAAAATAAGTAAAATAAAGAATAGTCACACATGATCGTTAATGTTGATAATATCACAAGGGATAATATATACACGATTGTTTCATAAAGGATAAATTATTTCTGACTGGGTATTGTCTGGATTGTTATTATGGATTGGACGAATATTGCCTGGATTGTATTGTTTCTCCATGATTCACTTTATTGCCTTTCTTCGGCACATATATTGACCCTATATTTTCTGGGCCCCGTTTTATAGTATTTATTGAGGGTGAATGTTGTGATGGGCCTACCCTCATCATCCAACACCAGCAAGTGTCTGGGAAGTCAGACGAAGCGCTTTTAATCGGTTCCGTGCATTCCGGCCCAGTCTTTTTCTTTTGTTGAGACCTGCAGATGAAGTGAGCGGGTGGATATCCGGGAGTTCCACCACTACGGGGCGGATCTGTTCGGCCACATCGCGATCTAAATCCCTCTGGTGTAGGTCCGTTTCCAGTTTTCGGATATGTAGTTTTAGGGAACGGATCTCGGTTTGATCCTGCCTGGCCTGCAGTTGTAGTTGCTGAATGAGCTGCATTCAATTCTGCATCTTACTGGGACTAAACCAGGTGCCTTCCAGTTCCGGTAACACCCCTTGAACTTGGTGACTCTGCGTTGAAGAGCCTCCACTTGTTGTTCAGCCTTCTTCCGATCTACATGCATTTTTGAAAGGAGTTCAATCATCTACAATTGGTGTACTCATTCCCGACTTCCCGATTATAAAGCAGCTATAGGGCTTCCTGGGACAGCTCTTTCGGGATCATTACCGATTTGGTAAGTGTAATTGAACCGGTTTCTAATTTTTACGGACAATTTCTTTTGTCGTTTCATATCTTTAGGAACCCCTGGATCGCTCTTGTCTATCCACGTTTTTTTTCTATACAACCCCCATTTCGATGATGCCACCACTACTATTGGCGAGGACTGCAACGGAAAACACCGAGTTCCGGTCCTCCAACACGCCTCCGCCATTGCTTCTGCAACCCTCGCTTACTATTTATAATTAAAAGTCGTAATTAAATAAAGATTACACAAGAAATATAATAATAACTAAGACAACACAACAGCTTGAAGTTAATAAATCACAAGGTTTTAATGTTCTGGGATTATTGCTTCACTCCGGATCGGGATATCCTTTCCCCGTAGTCCTCTGTTAATCCCGCTTTACCGATTTACGGAGTCGGAGACGTTTCCCGTGGCTCTGCTCCTGAGGTCGGATCACCTCTTGTGCCTCCTGATCCGACCAATCCCGCCAGTTGTTTAGCGCTGCTCGAATTGCTGGATCAAAGCGGACACGGGCATCCCCACCAGGATTCTCGAGGAGGCCCGACCGAATTTCCTCGTCCGTTAGCAAGTTTTATTACACCCTGGACTACGAGGACGGCTTTTCAATTTGCTGTTAAGGCCAGACTTGGGAGGGCCTCTTTCTTGAAGTCACCTAACTTTTTCTCTCAATGGCGAGATCGGCTCGGTACCAGATCCACTCGGTACTTAATCTGGTTATTGACTTGGCTGGGGCCTCCCCTTGTCCGCTGATAGTCCGACTCCATAATCTCCTTCATATCTCGTAGTATTAGACATTTTTTGAACAAGACTCATTAATTAAAGTCGTCATCTTGTTTCAATTGTCAGAAAAAAATTGTCATTTGCGTCTGCCTTATCTATTAATTTAGCCTGACGAAATTCTTAACCCACCCGATCCTACCATTTCACTAAAATTTGTACTCGTCTACATTGGTAAGTTTATTTTAATTTAAATTGGAACAAAACAAAAAAAGTGTAAATTCTCCGAAAAATTAACACCTTATAATATTATTTAACAAATAATTCATCGTTGTTTTTACTAATAAATTAGTTAATATTTGTTTATTATTCAACGTGGTGAATTCGAACTTTTTATATTCGTAGTTTCTTAATTTAATTCTCGGTGTTTTAAAAAAAATTTAACGCTTGATTCGGCTACTCTGAAGAAAAAGTATTAGCGTCGAACTCTGTTTCGAAATGCTCACTACTTCCTTGGTTGTGGTAGTTATAAGCGGTACAGTCGACATTGTCGATTTGTTGTGTGAGTTATTTTATTATAGTGATTTTTCATATTGCAGGTTCAAGTTGGTTCAAATTGATTCCTCCTATGAAGATCATTTATTTTATGGATAATTTTGGTAGCCTTCAAGTCACTCGAAGATATCATTTCGGTCCTCGGTCAACATTATGGAAAATAATACATCTCCCAGCATTCAGCCTCATTTGGATTTGTTACATATGATACTAATCATTGTAACTGTCAATTTGATCTTATGTTACATTTTCAAAAAAAAAGGGGGTAGTATTTGTAAACGGGTTAATAGTTGTAAACGGGTTGTAAAGATGAAGTAGGGTCATTAAAGGGTAATATACGAGCAGTGCAGGATTTACGTATAGGCTATACAGGTCTAGGGCCCCATAAAGTGTCCGAATGAGAAATTGTCATGTCGACTTAAATATACTGCAGCATTATTTTTCCTACTGCCGCATGTCTGAAACGTCTCATACTCTTCATCCAATTCTTTTAGGACGTCAATTCGAAGAACAAAGGCAAAGCGCTATTGTGCCTAGGGTTTGTTTAGCTATAATTATGACAACCGAGATTACTGATAAATTTCGACAGCTTCTGAATTTAGAACAACAATGACTCAAGATAAATTATGTTCCCTCAATATCATGTGTATAGAAAGTGACAAACTACGCAGTTTATCATTCGATGATGTCCTCAGTGACTTTGCTCAGACAAAGGCAAGAAAGAAAATATTTTAGTTTAATATAATTCCTTAATTCTCATAACATGTTTCAAGAGATTAGATAATGAGCCTTTGTAAATTGTTGTTTTAAAAGATCTTTTGCTTCTTTTTATCAGAGGTTGCATTTTTAAGTTTGTTATGAATAAAAATGATTTTAAATTAAAGATTTATTATTTCACTATTATTTATTATTTCACTTCTTAATTGTATTTCAGTTTATCCCACTAGGTATCCGAAAATCATATTTGGCGCTGAGATATGATATCTGGTTTTATAAAGGGCCCAATATTTCAAATAGCCTAGGGCCTTATCAGATCTAAATCCGGCACTGTATACGAGCTCACATCGAGCATATGGTGATTAGTTAAAGTCTAACTGTTAGATATTATGTAACAAAACTAAATAAAAATGGCGGGGGGGGTTATTTATCATAAATTAATATTCAACAAACTGTTAATAATAAAGTAGTAAAGGTAGGGGTTACGTAACGAATAAATAGAGTTGGGGAATTATCAATCGTAAATTAAGCATAAGAGTGATAAAAATCAACTACTATAAAGTAGTAACAATATGTGATCAATAAATAAATTTGGGGAATTATGAATAATCTAATTGAATCTGAAAGCTGCATGTTTGATAACTGCAATGATAGAATAATAACTGTGAAGCTTACCGGATTAGTAACTGTAAACTATTAATAATGAAACCTAGAAATGAAGTGAGAGTAATTATCCGCAAATGTTTAAAAATAGAATTCATAGCAGATAGAACCTTTCGAATATCAAACTCATGTAAAATTTATGTAATATAGGTCGTAAGGCAGTGGTTCTCAATTAATATAAAAAGCGCGGAACACCATTCACATGATTTTTTTACGCGGAACACTGACAAAAACAACTTGCCCACAATGAGTAACCAATCACAAATTACTATAAATCTGTCGTAAACGTAAACAATGCATTCTTATAAGCAAAGAAAATACCACGCGCAACAATAACAAGCAATAAAAACACTGTTATATTTGTATGTTTACATATCTGTGTAACGGCTTTCTTATTGAATCATCTTGTAAAAAAATTAATTGAGGTTTTTGATGATATGTATCTTAAATGCAAATTTAAAGATAAAATGTCATTTTTTTTCGTGGAACACGGGTTGAGAACCACTGTCGTAAGGTAATAGGTTTTTTTATTGTAAATGTTAAATATCCGAGTAGACTGTGGGCATGAAAGATTAGGTTTTTTTCTTGTGAAGAATTTTTAAGTTTTGGTGACTTGATAGACCATGGATAGTTTTGAAATTTAATCAAGCACGAAATTTTTAGTAGAGTAATTTGTGAGTAGAAAATATTAGTAAAAATTAATCAGATATTAAGCATATTGAGTATGGGGTAANATTAGGAACATTAAGTATATTAAGACATAGTAAGGTAATAGTTTATGATCATAACATATTAACAAGAAATCAATTGAAATAACGATCAAACATGAGAGTTTTACGGAATGATTAGGTGACCCACATATCTTGGTTTTGAGTTTTCCTGACTTTTTAGTCCCCTTTAAAATTTTTTAGCAGGGATTCCCTTGTTATTTCTACTACTATTATTTCAATTGATTTCGTATTGATTCTATTGATTTATGAGAATGTTAATAAGAGATAACGGACTACGTTAATTTATGGTTGTTGCAAATGTTGTGGTGAAATTGAGTCATGGTAAGTTAACTGTCTACTTCCGTTAGTCGTGCTTGACCTAGGAGAGCAAACCTTTAGTATGGTATATAGGAAATATTTAAGTGGCACTTTAATATATTCATTTACTTTAAGGAAAAAGTCTGATTAATTAAAATATACCTATTTTCCTGGCCATACTGAACACGGTACAATAGGCCTTATTGTTGTGTGCGGTCGACGTTGCTGCAAAAGTGCTTCAACGTCGAACCGTTTTATTTAGTTTCATTTAAGCCAACACAGCTGAAACTATGTTGGCCACCTCA
>CAUHTR010006453.1:0-18410 GCA_959609185.1 Schmidtea polychroa
TGGTGATCGCAGAGACTATCTTATTATGCCTCGTGACCTTCCTGAAAATCCTCGAAGTTAAGAAAAAATGTCAGAACTCGAAAGCTAGAGCCACCCTACAAAACCCGGTCGAAATGACCCATGATATCCGAAACACCAGATCACCCAGAACAGCCAATAAAGAATCTCCTCAACCATCATCCAGCCATCAAGCCTACCATAATATGAATTCCCAACTACAGTAACAACCCCAACCAAATCCATCAGAATAATCGAACAATATCATAACTGGAGTAAACATTATATTGTGAAAACTTTGTTTTTGTAGATAAACCATCACCATAAGTGATGCCTGCTTGCTCTTGAATTGACCTATACCTTATAATAAAATTCTATTAGCGTTTATTATTGTGTTAATTACTAAATTATTTTTCTTTTATGAATGTGTGTATCTTTTTATGAATGATTAAAAGTAGCTTCAGTTTGTAATTGCGGGACGCAATTTTTATGGGTCCCCGAGTGATTTGTTGGGCTGAGTCGGAAAATCAATTTGGGAAAATAAGAAAGTAAAATGAGCAAGAGATTAAAAGAAAACAAAATAAAATAAACAAATTTATGAATACAATAAAATAAGATATAAAAACAATAATTAGAAAATAAGAATTAAAACAAAAAATATAAAACTAAGAAAAATTGAAATAGGACAATAAAATGACGGAAAATAACGTAAAATATAGCAAATAATAAGGAAATTAAAGAAATTAAATAAAAACATAATAAAAACAAAGAAAATAGGAGGAAATAACTCAAAAACAAGGAAAATAAATTAAAATAATAAAATTAAGCGGTACTCAATTCTGATTGGTCCGCGTAAATAGAAAATTAGTATATAAGCAGACATTAAAATCATAATAATTACCGTTAATCCAACAATTGCGATAGGTAAGTGTATCTTAACTACTATTAATTACCGTTAATCCAACAATTGCGATAGGTAAAAACGACAACTCACAGCTAACAGCCACCGACTTACAGCAACTTACAAGGACTATTTCAGCAAATCAAGAAACTCCAACTAAATCTATACTCTACTCAAATATCGATTAATTCGACCCAGTGGTTTCGACTCAGCCTATATTAGATATTCGGTAAGGAACTTTTCATTTTACTTTTAAGTCTATTAAGTAGTAACTATGTATATATGCATTAATTATAATTTTATGTTTAAAATTTCGTTCTCTTTTCGTTTGATTTGAATGCATTACGTAATTGAATGATTTAATGATTTAACAATAAATGATTTATTATGCATCAGTAATTTTATTATTTATGATTTTATACTATTCTAATTTTATACTATTCAAATTTTTCGAGAAACGTGGCGTTGAGATACTCCCTGTCATGGTGTGAGGTGCCTTCGGGAGCTCAGCCGGTGGACATGGGGTATTTTCAATCACGCAGCTGATTCGGGCCGTAATGTGGGGGCTTCCTCACGGGTCCGTCGTTGAAGGTGCGACTAAATTCGATAGAAAATCATGCGAGAAGAATAGTGTGGAGAGAGTGAAAGCCAGCAACCTTTTCCCAGCGCACCACGATACCTCTGTCAGGTCTTCATCTCCTCTCAGGAAGTCTTGCCGTGAGTGCGTGGAGACCGAGCTTTCTCCCAGAAATCCAGACATCGAAATCATCGGGACCAGTATCGGCCGTGCAAACACCAGCAACTTCGAAACCGAAACGTCGGCAACTATCGCGAGCCGAACGCAAACGGAAACAACGGGAGCGGGCATCGGCCAAGCAGTGTACATCGTCAACCATCGCTCCAGTCAGCAGTAACAGTAATCCAACCATGGTCGACCTAACAGCCGGGATCTCCGGGCGAGTCATCTCCGCCGCCGGGGTGACATGGGAAGAAAACGCCACCGAGTTCTTTGATCTAAACGAGTTACTCGCCGACTCGGAGTGGGAGAAATGAGGATCTCCCCTAAAATTGGCCTCACTCTCTAGAGAGACCAGAACACTTGCCGAAATCATTTTTTTATCTTTATGTTTTTCCTTGTTCATTGTAAATATTGATGTATAAGCTCTCGATGTATTTGCATGATAATGCCAACAATAAACCATTTTCATTTATATATGCGTTTCGTTTTGTCATAAAATAGTGAATACGAGATAGGTGAACAGCATTGAGAGTCTCACGAAACGGGGAGCATTAGTCAGTTAGAAACTCCAATTAGGGGCATCGCGACGGGCGACAGAGTGAGAAGACGTAAGTCCTTCTATCGGCAGTCGGGGTTAGGAAGTCGAGGCCTCAGTAAGGAGTAGTCCGAAGGAGCATGGCTCACCTGCTTACTGGCGTCTCGCCGGCATAGCACAGTTCCAACGTGAAGCAACTCACGGGTGCTATGCTGGAGTGTAGGTTATGTACGGGTTCTGCTCAGCGATGACCAAAATAAAGACGAGCGAAATCGATGCGGGCATTTCATCCTCTAGATTAAAAGCGGAACCGAGGGGGGGTTCGAGTTACTGAATGCCGTTAGAAGGACTTACATCTTTCTTAATAGATCGCTTTCGTCTCTGATACGCCTCTGGCCCAAGTGAGGTTGTCTCCCAGTACTCCTTTACTTTTGCGCGACCGTTTGCCAAAAATATTCTATGGCTATGAATCACGTGCCAAACACAACGAAACACATGACACAAAATTATAATAGAATTAATACAGGTTAAACATTCTCCAATTAAGAACATGAACTAATTGCTTTGCACAATCACAGAAAATCCGAAACGAACAGTTACATTCGCCGATCTCTATTGCCTTTAGTTCGTCAAAAGGGCATTACCTTCGTCTAACATAACTGCGATATCCGATTCCAATTGTGGATCACGAATGAGTGTAGCCGGACATTGGTACCGTGACATTAACTGGATTAGGCTTCATTCTGCTGATTTCCATGAGGACAATATCAAGTGTTGCAACAGGAGATATTTCTGGGTCATGATTATTGCAGATCGAGGTGGACTGGGTGGTTGTCTCGTCAGTCCGATGATGAATCGGGAACACATTCAGCTTATCGATAAGCGGAAACTCGCTGACGCCGTGTTTAAACTCCGCCTCCGAATAAATTAGATGAAGGGCCTCGGAATGGGCCTTGATGCTGAGGCGCTGGCATCGGCTTTAGTCGAGCAAGCTGTCGCGACAAGTGCTCGAGCCGCAAAATTTCTTTTTCGCCTCCTTCATGAGTGGTGGGGAGAACCACGTACTTTGATCTTGGTTTTTTAGATTCTATTTCTTTTTAATTATTTTATTCTAGTTATTAGTATTAGTTATGCGTTTTCTTTGCTTATTAGTTGCAACTGTGTGTTTTACTTTTTCGAAGGTTTTTTGCTATATATTTTATTTGTTATTTCTTTTTTCCTTGTTCTTTATTCTCTTTTACTTAACTGATTTCCTCCCTTGATCTTACAGTTTTTATCTTACAGTTTTTATATTTACAGTCTTTATCTTTATTACTTAGAAACGATTATCCTTCGAACTTTCCTGGTTTTTTTTGTACCTTTCAGACTAAAAATTGTTAACCGTAGTGAAATTTCATAAAAAATTAACGATCGTTATTAATTATTGTAATATGATTAAGTTAGACTTGTAGACCCCAACACCATAAACAAAAACACTCAGACCCAACACTCAAAAAGAAATATTCCAAACTCATTCACTCTCAAAAACAGATATCTTAATAAAAAAGTAAACATAAAAACCCATCAACATTCTCAAAAGGAACCAATAAAATCAAGATCAAAAAGAAAGAACATCAACACTAAAAAATTTACTACCACAGTCCCAACAAAGGAAAGAGAAGAAAAATTGAAAGAATAATTCAAGAATTCGAACAAATCAACAGAGCAAAAAACAAAATCAAATTCATTAAATCAAATCACATTTGAGACCAAAACGACAGTCTAACAAGTTCACGAAGAAAATAGAAAAGGGAAATCCTGGAAAATTCATCACAGTTGGGATAAATAAAGAATGTGTCCTGAATTGAAAAATTGAATAATACAGAACGTAAGGTTCCATGTGTAATTTAATCTTTTACAGTGTTAAAAAAGAAATTTCTTTTATCAATTGACATTCATTATGCCCTCTAAAACCAATAAATTTTTATGAATTTTTGATTTGATCAAATATATATTTAAGAAAATATTTAGGATTAGAGTAGATTAAAGTAAATTTAAGTATGAAACAAGGAAATGTCAGGGTTATTATGTAATGTTCCTAACCACTATAACATTTTATTTACAAGTAACGAAAAGTAGCGGGAATCTTAAACTGATATGAACAATTTGCGATGATACAGGAGAAGGACAATTCGACATGCCATCGGTTTCCTTATTCGTTTATTTATTTTAATTTCTTTTCTATAAATGAATTCGAATTTATTAAAGATGTTTTATAAGATTATAATGAAATTTTCTATAAAATATGCATGCATCACCCGGGTTTAATCGAATCTAGCCCTGATTGTCCGGAGAAAGAAGTACAAGTCAGGCCAGTAGGCAAAACTCAAAACTTCGTTTCGCGAAAACTCCTTTAAATGATATTGTCCTTTCAAATTCCTACACATAACTTCCATGATATTTAAAATTGTTTTAAATAAGACAAAATAAAATCAAAAATATATTGTTCTCTTGAACACTTCGGTAAATTATTTTTTTTGATAGAATTTGGGTCAAAAATTGCTGACTTCAACTAGGATTATTACTTGAAATTCGAAGAATGAAAAGCATTTTTTAGAAAGTAATCCAAATATTGAATTATTAATATTATTGTTTATTTTGACAAAAAATATCCTACCTTTATAATAATTAAATCTATCAGAAATTCTAAAAAATATTTTTAAGAATTATTAAATCAAAAGCATGAAAATTAATTACTAAATAAAAAAAATAACATTAAAAATTAAAATAAATTAAATAAGTATAACCTGTTTATTAATGTGATTGATAGATTCTTATTTAATGTCACGAAGAACCTTATCGGTTGTGATTTAAGCTTTTAATATGAAATAAGATCAAAGAATTTATTAAAGATGTTTTATGCGATTATAATGAAATTTTCTATAAAATATGCATGCATCACCCGGGTATAGTGTGATACACCTAATTCCGAAATTTAATAACTTCTATAATCTAAAAAAAATCAATAAATATATATTATAGGAACACACAAACTTACCTGTGTGTAAAAATTTAATGCTGCGAAAGTTAACATATTTATTATAGGAATTTAAAAAGTGAGAGAAAATAATTAAGCATAAAAACACACCACACATAATGAAAAATACATACAAAATTAAGCAAAGTGTTTTTTTTTTGCGAAATTAACATTGATTAACATATAAATATTTTCAAATTATTTAAAAAGTTATGCACAAAAAAGCTTTTAAATCAGATTCCGACTGCTCTACCTTGAGCTTTAGAGAAAAAGAAGAAAATACATCGTAAGATTTAATTATAAAATAATTTAGAATATAAAATTTCTTTAGATTTACAGATATTGAAGAAGGTCCTTCGACATCTTTGAATTTGCAGGAAAAAATCGCAAATCGTAAATTTTAATAAATTATTTTAACAAATTAATATTTTCATAGAATCACAGAAAAAGACAAATTCGAAAGAAGATTACAAAAAATTAAAAAAACTATTTTATCCATTTTTCCTAAATGTCTTAAAAAAATAAATGTGTTTGGTGATTACTTTATTTATTTATAAATATAAAAATAAAAACTTACATTTTAGCGAAATAATTCCAGATAAATGCATAAAATATCATAAATTTCCAAAAAACACCTGAAATTTAACTATTAATATATTTATAAATGATAAATTATAAATTATGACTAACAGTAATATTTAAGAACTTGAATAATGATCTCATAATTATATAAAATCAAATTTCAAGTCTTAAAATATACTTGAAATTAAAAAAATTACCTGAAAACCATTTTTAATAAATTGGATAAATAAAATTGAGTAACTTTATTTTCACGTAAATGGTGACTCACCTCAACTGGTGTGCACACCAACGTGAATCATAGAGGTTACTCAATTTCAGAATTGGGTGTATCATACATAATAGCAAAATCACGTTGAAGTAATTGACGAGACATTAGAAATTAGAGAAAAAGCTTACAAACACATTTTACCGCTGTACACAGAATCACAGTTATGCGGAAAACTACATCATCACAAGTTACGCATATCAAGACATATATTGAATATTTAGTCTATGCTATTGTTTACTAAATACGAAGCACATAATATTTGTTCTGTCAAACTAACAACAAAAACAATCGAAAAAACTGTTTTCTTTAAACAAAGACAACATCAAGTGAGTTCGACATCTACTGATTTATTTCAATAACAATCGTGCTACAGCTAGTTTCAATAAGCAACAAAATTCTTTTTATATGTTGTGTATTTTGTGCAAGTCGGTATCATTGTCTTACTCCTTTATGTTCTTTTTGAAATTAAGTAAACAACCCAACACAAAATCTCTATTCGAGACTAATACAGTTACACTTTTTATTGATTCAACCACACTTGATACAACCCTTTTTGGTCTCCAATTTCCAATACAACTGTAAATATTCTGTGGGGATAAATCTTCTAACGGGAGATGTCCCTTTCTGGTACGCTCGATTCAAAATATTCAATTGACACTAAGTTCAAAATTTTCTTTGTTACTCTCGCTAAATTTCTCGTTTACTTTTCTTCGACCGACTGGCAATTCTGTTTACTTGCCGGTAGCTTTTATACCTATCTTGTAATTAATTTTACTTTATTAAATTAGTTTGGATCCAAATTGATTTTATTTTATTATAGTTGAACTCGTCTTATTATTCAGCATCTGCCCATACCAGTTTCCCCGGGAAAATATTCATTTATAATTTTTTGATTTTTTTAAATTAATATTTTGTACGTTAAATTTTTATTGTGAATTTGGTGTTTTTATTGATTTTTCACCTAATTTTTGTACCTCTATTGTTGAACCCCAACAAATAAAACAAAACAATTATCTTGTTAGGACCATTGACATTTTCATTATATGAAAGATAAATGAACACAATACACCCGATTATTATAGTAAACACCATGATCAAATTTAACTTTGCATTGAATTGAATTTTAGTAAATATTTAATTATTTGTTGATCATCAACACTTTCTATTCAACCAAAGAAATTTTCCTTAGAATACTAATTCGCGATTCTAGTGATTCTCATGATAAAGTTCGTTACGTTAGCCGAGCTAATCCATCCGTCATCGATTGTCAAAAGGAGTTACTCATCAAAGTTATTCCAGATAAAGATTCCATTACTTTCACATAGTACGATACTGGAGTCTACATGCACAAATGCGAGTTCATCAACAATCTCAGTACAATCCCTAGATCAATTGCCGATGCTTTCATAGGAACATTGACTGCTGAAGAAAATATTTCTATCATTGATTTCAATGTCGTATTATATAAAAACTTTATGTAAATTAGTTTCTTGTCTCTACAGTGAAAGATTTTCATCTGTTCGTTAAACTATTGTATTGAGAACTTTGATTTACTTTCGTGTTCCTACAGTCACATAAATATTTCCCATGTCGGAAGATTGTCTTTTCTAAACACCCAAAAAGAAATATTTAGAGATAGATTTTTGAAATAAATTAATTTTTATAAAGATTAAAAGATTTAATTTTTAACAAAATAATTATAAATATTAAACTTACCGAACTTTGATTTTAGCAAATTTATTATATAAATTAATTATGTTGATTACAAATAAATCAATTAGAAATTAATTATATTAATTCTAAATTAAAAAAAATTAAAATATACAACAAACACTCAAAAAAAAACTAACGAATATTTTATTCAGGAATGTCGAAGCAGTACTAGCAGTAAAACAAAATTATAATTTAGCAATTCTAGGCAATTCCTTCGCAAGATTGGCAGAGAGCAACTCGATAAATTCGAAAGTATTCAAAAAATCGCCCCGTTGCACACTGAACAATTGAAAATAATTATAAACAGCAGAATGATGTTTCAAAATTATACTCATTCATTCCTTTAATACAAATTGCTAAATCTTTGGTCATCTTTCCACTCTCAATCGTTTCAATGCACACCTTTTCCAAAACCTTACAAAAATGTTCCAACTTTACATTCTCATCAAGTTTTGCACGATGTGCCAAACCACGAGTCCAAGCAAATATGGAGGCTGTTTAAAAAAATGAAAAGAAATCAATGCGAGTTATTAACCAATAGGATTTGTTGAAGTTTCACCGCCTTTTTGATGTATTCTGTAATGTCTTGTTACCGTTCCATGCGCTGCTTCAGCTTCTACTGTTTTACCATCAGGACAAATCAGAACTGAGGTCATCATCCCTAATGATCCAAACCCTGCAAGAAAATGAAATTACTGACGGAAATTCCATTCTTCTAATTTTAAAATTGAAAATTCTTTCTTTTTGTTACCCTATCCAGTTATTTCGTAACATATAAACATCATGTCAAACTAAATTTGTATTTTTATTATAAGAACTTCCTTCAATTTTCACCTCTAATTTTTTTTCAATTGACATTGTATTTATTAAAAAACTTGTTTATGAATCAGTAATGAATAAGTCCAAAAAAACGATTGACAATTTTATTGTTCTCCAAAGGGGCACGTGGATCAGTTTTAAATAGTAACATTTTTTCCAGTTCAAGATCAGAAGAAAATGCCATCATTGAACATCCTAATGGTCGCCTCTCAGCCGATTGGGAATTGAATTGATCAATATAAACATAGACATAGACAAAAATAGACAAACATATCATATCGCAAGTCATTTTATGCCCAATTTCAAAATTAAATCGAGCTGCTTCCATTCGTGCGCGACATACTTGAGATCGACAATCAGGGATCATACCAATCGTAACACCTCCAGTACTTTCAGTAATATTAAACAATCTCGTAGCTGAACTCGTCTCAATCATTTTATCGGGAACTTTTCCTTTCGCATATCTATCGATTTCATTAAGCCAATTTTTAACATTGTTAAACGAATCTTGATCGGAAACATCAACCACCACAATAATTCCATGAGCTCCTCTATGATTACATTCTTGGCAACCAAAACATTCCAAATGATACACAAAACTTCCCGCTCGCATTACCAATTCAAATGCTGGAATTACTTTATCACATGCATTGCAATAACCAATAGAACCGAACATTCTGAGAATGAAATTCATCATAATTTCCACAGATTTCAATTTAAAACCAATTTTAAACAAATCCATTTCTCATAATCAATTTAAACCACTCAATTCAAAAAGTCCTCCAAAATTCCAATTTAAACCCAATTTTAAACCATTCCACAAAATTTCATCGATCAAACAAAAACCCAAATAGAATTCGATTTACAAAAATCAATCCATTGCTCGCGTCTGTGTGCGCACACCATACAAGAATCGGTCTAACCAGACCGCGCACACAGACGTGCTAGAAGAAACGCATGCAAAGAACTGCCAGTCAGAGGCAATCCCCCTCTGACTGGTCGAAACAAGTAAAGATATCGATGTTGTTTTAATATATTTACTGATTCATTATCAAGCATATGTTTTTATGCGGCAATACAGCCGTATTCTTATATAGGACTAAAATTAAAATTGTTGGGTTTTCAATTAGTTTAAGTCGGTCACCTCTGACTCCTCGTGTCCTTTAAATCAAAACAATAACGACCCAACTCTGATTTTCCCCTTCCTTATATACTCTTCGAAATTGGGATGACAAATGGTTATTGCCGAGCCAATCTTTCACTTGACATTTGCTTCCACATATCTGCTTCGGCTGTCACCCATAATGGTCCCAAAAATGGTCTAAATTAATGGCCCGTTCGGCCTTTCTACACGCACTATCTTCTCCTTGCTCTTTTCCAATTAATCATTGTGTCAAACTAATGGGCCTAAATCTTCATTCTTTTTACTTTTCTTCTTGTTTACCCAACTCGGGTTTCCTTCATCTCTCGGGTTTTCTATTAGCCAATTAATTAATTAATTAACGTTTTCTGTTTTTACACATTTGAATGCTTTTCGACCCTTCCTAACCATTTCCTGATAAATCCCTAACCATCATCTTGTTGACCATTAGCTAATCTATACCTATCCCGTTTTCCCAATTCGATTTCGATGATTTTACAATTTATTGATTTTTCTCGGATTTCCGGATTCTTACCTTTCGCAATTGCTTTTGGCATTTTCTAATATTTTCCTTTACTATCGATTCTGTGCATGATCCCGCTTTTATTTGTCTTTTTTCTTCACTTACTTTTTATTTAAATTATTAACCTAAATTTCATTTCAATTTATTTTAATTTACGGACCTCACAAAATTATGTTACTTATTTTTGAGATTTTATTAACAAATGTGACATATATGTATGCGCATTATTTTATTCCATACCTTGTGCAATCGAATCACTCTGGACATCACCATCGTAATTCTTACAAGCCCATACAAAACCACCCTCAGATTTCATAGCAAAAGCCACCATATCGTCGATTAAACGATGCTCGTACCATATGTTTTTAGCCTCAAATTGATCTTTGTAATGTCTATTATTGATAATAATGTTTATCATTTATTGTCAGTTATTGACCTTGATCAACAATTATTGATACAAAGTCCACGGTATACATTGGAACATAAACTTACTCATTGTAAACTTGTTGAAAAATATCTTTGAAACGACCATCGTATTTTTTTAAAATTGTATTTTTTGTGCTAAAAACAAGAAGAAACTTAATATAAAAAAACTTCGATAGAATCTACCTTAAATAGAGAACCCAACCTTTATCAAGTGCAAATTGAAATGAGCTATGAGCGAAATCAAAAATGCTATTATCTGTGTTATACATAGCCATGGCCACTCCACCTGATTCTTCAAAATTAAATACTTTATAAGATATGGATTCTATTTTTGAATCAGCTGATTTCCAGGATATCGTCAACTCACCTGCACCAGGTACAACGAAATCTGTTGCCTTATACTGAAAAAAGTGACATAGTTTTCAATAATTAAACCTTTTTGTTGAAATGGTCAATAAATAATAACGTATTTTACTGTATATTATATGAGGTTGGTCGAAAGGACAATGTCAGGTTTAAGACTATAATTTTAAACGATAGTAAATCAGCCTAAACAAACTTTAATTAATCAAAATAGTAATCAACACATTTTTTATCACTAAGAAACAAGTTTATTATTTTCAGTAGCATAAAAATCTGTTGTTCTGCAATTGAAGAATTCTCGAAATACAGCATCTCAGTTTCTTTCAAGATGTTATCGAGATTTTTAAAGAAATAGTAATCAGTTGTCAAGGGGTCTAGCAAGTACGGTGATTCAGGTTGTTCCATACCCAAATTCGTTCAGCATTTAAAAAAATGTGGTTTTTGTAAGATATGTGATCGCACATTATCGTGAAGTAGGATTGGATCTTGACTAATGCTGAACTCAATATATGATATCTCCAGTACATTTCTTAGGATTTTGTAATAACCTTTCAAAAGAAAATTATGTTGGACGAAACTGATAATTTTAATATATTGATTTTTTCTTCTTATATAAGTAATTTTAAAATATCGACATGCCAGAATCTACCATAGGGGTGGAGAACCTGCGACCTCCCGGAGCCTTATCGAAATAAATCTTAATTTATATAAAAAACCATGAATTTTGAGGATTTACAAATAAAAATACTTGTAACTACTGAACTGTATATATACCGTACTGTACAAGCATCCTGCCGAGTACAAAGAACGAAATATAAAAGTCAATCATTCACACCCATAAATACAAAACCTATTTAGACGAATAAATAAGATTATTGAGCACTCATTTGTGAAATGATGACTTATTTGCATCAATTTTTCGATTCAGAAATAATAAACATTTTCCAGAATATTTCGTACAGCTGCATTTTTCAAATCTGGAGACTGATTATAAACATTGTTTTAATTACTAACTGTATATAAACAAAAGATTTAGATTCTACCACTTTGTCATGAAAAAATCTTTCCGTTAGAGAATTTTGGAGAACAAAATAAGAAATAATTTAACTTTACTTATTATTACTGAATCCATAATGACATAGTAGCTCCGAAAAATCACCTTTTCAATTCCACATTTACATACAATATGATCTTGTTTGGCGTTTGGTCTAGGAACGTTTGCTTATTACATAACGCTAAAAATAGGCTTTTTACCCCGCCCTCCATATTGTAACAGAATGCTATACCTCCTTCCTTCAATCGTAAAGTAGCGAAAAAATTGAAATTTTTTTTTAGAAAAAAGTTGCTCTTTGAAAACATAAAAAACATGAAGCATTTAAATATTATTTAAAAGTTTGAAACAATGAATTTATAGCATTATTTATATTTTAACACATTGAATATAATTCTTTTTCATTTATTCATCTTCCCAGAAAGGTTTAAAGTGTTCATTCATCGAAGTAATTGGAAGCTGTGAAGTATTGTTTGGTAGCGGCAATGTTTCCAATTCATTCACATGTTTTCAATCATGTTTGCTCTTCTATTATTACCATCTTCTCATTATCTTTCTTTATCTTTTTTTAACTTTGATTTTTGCTTTTTGTTGTTTATCGTCACACTTATGAATTTTATGGTGATTCATTAATAATTTCAGAGAAGCGAAATAAATATTACATTTTTTGCATGTCCCTTCATTAATTTTCTCCTTTACACGCAAATGATGGCGATGTAAAAGATAAACTTCGAAATGATGACGTATACTTGATTTTTTCTTTTTCACTACCTATAAGTTGAATTGAAGACGAATAAGACATCGGAATTAATGCTGGAAGGAATCGTGATTTGACTACATTCGAGTAATTTCCCGGAAATTTATTGCAACAGCTTTCCTTTAAACATTTCAAGATTTGAAGCATATATTAAGATGATCGAACATGATTTGCAATCCACTCCTTAAATTTCTTGTCATTTTTATCAATTTTTATTATCAACAAATTCACTCTCTGTATCAATCAATGGTTCTCCAACAAACTTTGTCAATTGTTTTTCCATTTAAATTTAAATGTGAACCATAGTGATCATGTGGTAAAATTAAACCAGAAAGATGCTTAGAAAGTGGAGCATTAAGAAGTTTAACTGGATTAAAAGCACTTCAAAGGGTTGTATTTGTTGCAATAATCAAGATATCATTCAATGAAACTATAAATTGCAATTTCAATGGTCTTTTAGTATAGAGGATTTTCGTCAGGACCTCCATCAACAAAAAGTATCTTAACTGGTTTCACTAAGTTATTTGATCTGCACTCCAAACAATGGCAAATGTAACAATCTATCAATATCTATTGCATACGAACAAGTTGTTGATTTTAAGTGTTTTCAAGAACAATTTGCAATGTATGTTGGATCAGAGTATCTAACGAATTTTTATTACTAAATCTATTTTTCTCAAGGAAAATTGAAGCATATACTCGAAGTTTTGCTTTTCCTTAATTGAATTCCAATATTCATTGCATTTTTTGATTAATTTGAGTACTATTTGATTTAAAAGCACTTTGAAATGCTTCATACATTTTTGGATACTTGTTTTCTTATCCATAACTATAGATTATAATGGTGATTATTTTGAATTTGCTTTTATACTAGAATAATCACTTTAATTAATTGGTTTTTGACCGGATTGTTCCTATCTGACAATGGTTTGACAACCGGTTCCTTGAACGTTGTTTGAACCACATCGTAATTAATTGCCTTCCTTTGTTAATCCTTCGTAATAACCCTATATTTTGTTTGCTTCCATTAATCATACTGTCATGATAATGGCCTTTCGAGATTCTCATTTTGTTTACTTTTCATGTTAATCGAGCTCGGGTTTTCTATTAGCCAATTAATTAATTAATGATTTTCTGTTTTAACACATTCGAATGCTTTTCGACCCTTTCTAATCATTTTCTGATAAATCTCTAATCATCATCTTGTTGAACATTAGCTAATATATACCTGTGCTGTTTTCCCAAATCAATTTCGTTAACTTTACAATTTATTGATTTTTTCCCCGAATTTCCGGATTCTTGCCTTTCGCTACTGCTATTGCCATTTCCTAATACTGTTTCAATCCTACTTTCCTTGTCTTCTTCATTCAACCTACATTTTATTAAAATTTATTTTAATTTACTGACCTCAACAAATGTATTGAACATTTTTTTATGTAGATATCAATAGTGTTACAAAAAGGATAGTCCGTTACTTAAATTGTTGAAGTATTTATTATGAGAAATTTTTAGTTTCAAAAAGATATTTTGGAAATAAACCAATTTATAAAAGAAATATTATTGTTGGATTGACCTTTGAAACCCGGTTCTCTCTCTGACTCCTCGTGTTCTTATTCAGCCAAATAACTCAAACCCAACACAGAATAATTTTTTATTTAATCTTTATCACAATTACACTTTGTCACCATTTGCACCTTTCTCTCCAGAGAATTTTCACTCGATAAGGTGTAAAACCCAAGGGGCAATAACCTTTTCTTGTACGAGTCTTACCTTGTTTGAATTATTATATTTCTCCTTCAAATTACTGATCACCGGATTTCTGCTTCTCTGCTTTCATTTTTTCTGAGCTCTTTTTTTATACTGTTCATGAAATGCCAATTATCTCCCTGGGAATCCTAAATCAATATTTGAGGGTTTTTTGATTACTTTAATTTGTTTACCCTTGATTAAGGCTCAAGATATTCCACCTTTTATCTCACTGCGAATCGGGTTTCCCATTGGCTCGGGTTTTCCATTACAGGTTATTTAATTTGTTTTTTCGCATTAAATTTCCCCGTGAACACTTTATTAAATTTTCATTATAATTTCTGAACTCGTCGATCAATTTGGCGTTCAACTATACCCGAAACCCCCGTTCAATATTGATTTTTAGTAAATTTTAATTAATTTTGCACTTTTATTGATTTTACCATTATTTGTTATGCTTCCCTTTATATGAATTTTTTTCCGGTTTTTGCCAGAACTCTTTGTATCCGTATTTGAATTTTAATTCTTCGTTGATGGACATTTCAATCAATTCCTCTTCTAATTGTAATTCACATTCTCCAGTCTAATATCCAATCGGGAATCTTCATTGCAAGAATGTCTTTAAAACGAGTATTGAAATCGATATGGAGTGCTTCCAAATGTTGGATATAGATCAAAATGTTATCATCACATTTTTAGGTCTTTAAGGGTTTCATATTATCTTATAAGGTTAAAAAATATTAGTAATTCACGGCCCCATTTTTGGTTCCCAAGGCTCCCCTGATTCCCCTAGAGTCAGCTCGGCTCCCTAAATTTAGACGGCCCCAATTTAGGAACCGCTGCACTAGATAAATAACTCGAACAGAGGAATATCCATTTCCAAACGTTACGGTGGCCAAGCTGGTATAATACAAGCTCCACTCTCAATCACATAAATGATTTTTGTCTATTTCGATTAAAATATCTACCCAATTCAATTATATTATATAAATAATGTAAAAAAATATAAAACAATTAAAAAAAACCATAAAAATTGAGATATTTTCACTTTGTAGGTCATTTATATTTAGTAACCAAGGCAACGAATGATTTACTTAAATTTGTATATAGAAATGAAATATTGCATAATAAAATCAATTAAAAATCAATTAAACCATTAAATAAACTTTTTCAAAAACAAAACTATTCACAGAATTTAATATTGAAAATAAAATAATAATAAAATTTAAAACTTGATCTCCATGAGCATGTCTGCCAATTATAATGGATTTATTCCAACCAGGTACAAGTCTTGGAATATTTTTGCAAATAATTGCTTCACGAAAAACTGTACCGCCTAAAATATTTCTAATTGTCCCGTTTGGTGAACGATACATTTTCTTCAATTTAAATTCTAATATCACGCTATTAGCTCAGCTTTTAATATGGAAATATCACCTTCCATTCGATTCTCGTCGGGAGTTATTGTCGCGCATTTAATTCCAACATTATATAACTTAATTGCGTTTGCACAATCGACTGTAACTAAAATATAAATTAGTTTCAAAAATAAATTTAAGCTATTAAATTTACCCTGATCGTCAGTTTTATCGCGATTTTCAATACTTAAATCAAAAAAATGAATTTCAGGTTCAATAAATGGTAAGATTAATTTTTCTTTAATTAAATCCCATATTATTCGTGTCATTTCATCTCCTTGAATTTCCACAATCGGACCACCTTAAATACACGAATAATTAGAATAAAATAAGACTAAATTAGGCTTACACGAGATTTTCATGTTTAGGTTATTTTGAAAATTATCAGTTAAGAAATTTAGCTAATTGAAAATTAAAACACAACTCATTTTTAATAATTTTATAAAAGTTTGAAGTATATATTCCAAAACTTTAAATTACATTTAAGATTTCAATCAAAACTCGCTTCTACTAATAGAAATAGTTATAAAATTTCCGGAAAGTTTCTGAAATTAAAATATTACAATATTGATTTAGTACAATTAGTTATGGAAAGTTGTTTGTTTTAATAATATTGTTTTTAGCGTTTTTTTGGAAAATATATTTTAACTGCATTTATTATTGATCTTATGAATTTAGAAGTTGAAGACATCATAACTGGCGACCACGCCAAGGAAATCAATGCGATAGGAAAAAAGAAAGGAACTAAGAATATGTTAGATTCCTTGTCAAAACAAGCACGTGAGATGCTAAATTTTAATGTCAGAAAGTTTGACGGAAATGTTGGATCTGAAGCCGAACTTTGGCTAAAGTATATTATGGAATGGCTGAGAATAGAAGATCAAAGTCTAGTAGACGCATTGGATCTTTTGTTGACAGATGCGGCATCGATGTTATGAGAAGCGGCGAAAATAGCGAAGATGACCGATGAAATGGCAAAAGAGGGGTTTATAGAAACTTTTACAGTAAGGAAAACCATTACTAACAAGATTGTGGAACTTGCTCAAATTCAGCAAGAAAGAGATGAAAGATTCCAAGTCTTCGAAATACGAGTAAGAAGTTTAGTTAAAAGTGTATTTAGCTCTGGAATGTCTGATGAACAGATTGTTCGAGACATTATTTCAAACAGAGCGAAATACGATAGAGTAAAAGAAATATTCTTATCAGGGAAAGTGACAAGTTTTGAAGATGCCAGGGATATGGCAAAAATTCAGGAGAAGATCGAGATGACGAATGACAATAAATTCAATATTGATGCCATAAGAAGAGACTCTTACGCATCAGTGATGAAAAATGGTAAATTCGAGGGTAGACGAGACCAAAGAACAATTGTGAAGACAACTGCACATCAACGCGACGAACACCGAGAGATTAATCATGAGAGGAATAGACCTGGTAATGGTCGGTTTGTACCAATTGTAAATGAAGATAAGAATGAAAATGAGCGGTATAGAGGACGATACGAGACAGGAGAACCAGAGAGAAGAATACCTACAGTATCGCTTAAAGATATTGCAAGAAGGTTATTTAATGACAGCAAAGGAAGAGATTCACTTCATCCAGTGAAACTGACACCAGGTCAGTGTTTTTGTTGTGGAGAAAAAGGGCACCGGCGTTTTGAATGTCCTATGAAAGACAAATGTCTAATCTGTGGAAAAGAAGGTCATGGATTCAGAGATTGTTTTTTGCTTAAAAATATAAATGGATATCAGAAGAGAGTGGCATGTATTTACGAAGAAGATCACGAAAGAAATAATGGTGATTTCACAGAAGATTTATACAGTAATTACGAAGAAACGATAAAAAAATCAATGGATATACCAAAAAACAAGGACGATCCCATTGCTTTCATTTCGTCAGTGGGGTCGACACAATAATCAGTAGAAAGAAGCGAAATGAAGACATGATGCAGAAGATGTATGAGACGACAGACAGAAGAAAGTGGAGTAAGATTGTAATAAACATGACGGCGATTGACATGCTTTGGGACTCTGGAGCGTCAGTATCAGTTATGAGTGAAAAAAGTTGGACAAAGATTGGGAAACCGAGGTTGAAGCAGAGCACAATTTCTCTTTGTGGAGTATTTTCGACGGGAATGGAAAGACCGTTAGGAGCAATGACGATAGAAGCTGATTGGAATGGGAAAAAAAGAATTATTAATGTTATAGTTGTCAAAGATATACGTCCAGATTTCATTGGGGGTGTAGATACAATGGAGAGATTTGGTATTAGAGGATGTCAACTAGCAAGTTGCTATTTGACTAATTTATAATTTTATAAATCTTAATCTTGAAGAATAAAAAATTTTATGAAAATAGTAAAACTGCTCTGAGAGGACAGTGGTATTTTTTTTTTTTTTTTTTTTTCACTGTCCTN
>CAUHTR010006454.1:0-13871 GCA_959609185.1 Schmidtea polychroa
ATATCTAACGTTTCTGTCTGTTCTTGGTTTTTAATTCTTCTTTTGTTTGGTATAATTTTTGGGCGAACAATACTGATTTTGTGTCGCTAAATATACAAATTTTATTCAGCTGAAATTATATTATTATATATATTATATTATTTTAACCCTAGACTATATATTATATTATTTTATTTCAAAATGTTAATTATAATTATTACATTTCAAAATGTTAATTCCAACTACAGCTAGTTTTGATTTTAATTCTAGCGGGAATTATAATTACAGCTGTTTTATTTCTGACAAAATGTTAATTGTAATTAAAATAGATTTTTATTCTTATTAATTTTAACAACAACGTTAATTGATTTAATTTAAATTTTCTTAATTAATTTACCTTTATTAATCTTATCCCCAAATTATATAATTAAGGTTTAATGTAAAAATAACGACAACAAATAATGAATAGATTGTATACAAATAAAATCCCAATTATTTACAAAGACAATTAAAAGATAACAATAATAAATAGATTGTACAAATAAATGTCATGAACGTGTCATTATTTACAAATCAGTTTATAATTGTTCGATTGGGCCTTTAATAGGCTCATTGAGTTGTCGTTGGTTTGGTGAATTGCTGTTCTTTTTCTCACGCTCTTCAGCGTGTTCATTAACTCGATATTTATTTGGCCCTGTCCTGTAATACTTAGTCAGGACAAATATGGTGATGGGCCTACCCTCATCATCCATTAAATAGATCTAATTTATCAAAGTATCGTAGAATTGTTATAAATAACTAATAAAATATTTATCATTGTTTCAATTGAAAGAGTTGCAAAAGCTTTTGATAAATGCGTTTGATTCACGGTCGGTCAACAATTTTTAGATTGATTATTGAATTAATGGTATGTGTGTTTTCTGTGCTGGTGTTTGGGTTGTAATAGTAATTGGTGCTTTCCGATGTCTGATTATTTTCGTAGTTGTTGGGTATTTGTGGAATATTTGTTGGGTTTGTTTGGTTTGATGCCATTATTTGGTCTGTTGATGTTTTTTTATTGCTTGCTGTGCTAAAAAATGAGTTTGTTTAAGGATATGGATTACTGTATTCAGCCAAAAGAGCCACTATTCTTTATACTATTAGGTATTCTGAAAGCGATAGTGGTAGAAAAAAATCGTCGAGTGTGAGTTTCTTGTTGTGTTTGCTTTACTTCTGACACCAGTTGTTATTGTAGTTTACTATACTAAGTTAATTATTGTTTTCTTATTAATTTATGTTTAGAAGGTGTGTAGAGTCTGACAACGTCTCCTGTAAAAATATGTGACGGGACAGTCGGGATGCCTGTATGTTGTGCGTATTACAACTTGAGTAATAATGTTTTCAAAGATTATGATAAAAATAACAACGAAATGCAATTAACAAATAATGTTACTAAACTTTTATTAAGAAACAAAAAGAAAAACCTTAATTAATTGTCCTTGGTTAGGATTTCACTGAAAGGGTAGTTAATCGTAGTTAATCTGTAATTAATAGTTCTTTGACTGGATTTTGATCTATAATTAATAGTTCTTTGACTGGATTTTGATCTGTAAATAATAGGTCCTTGGCTGGATTTTAATCTGAATTTAATTGTTCCTTGGCTGGATATTTATCAGTAGTTAATAACTCTCTAATTAATTTTTTTTTAATTTTTTTTAATTTTTATCAATTTGTGTTTTTACTATAGTGATAATTTACTATAGTAAATTATCGCTATATAGTTTTAAACATTTCATTTCCCTAACACTATGGGAGCAAAATGATAGTAATAAAAAAACCTAATTGATGTTTTGTTTTAACTCATAAAAACAATAAAAATATAACATTCTACTACGCTCATAAAAACAATAAAAATGTAACATTCTACTACAGTCTGTTAGCAGTTTTCTCGGTGTGCCGATTTTAAAGATTATTTTTTCTACAAGTAACTTAGCAACTGTTTCCGCTGTTTCATCTTTTGTAAGAAACGCCTCTGCTCATTTAGTAAAATAATCGTTAAAACTAGTATATGTTTATTCCCATTAATTGTTGTGGGTAGTTTACACAAAAAATCCATTGCGCATAATTCTATTGCTGATGTTGTAGCTAGGATTGGATTTAAAGGTGCTTTAGTTTTTGTCTCTGTGTTTTTTCTAGTTGCGCATATTGTACATGCATTACACCATCTCTTGACATCATTTTTTAAGTCATCCCAATAGTATTTTTGTAACAATCTGCTTGGTGTTTTCTACTTGATAAATGACCACCTAAAGCGCCATCGTGATATTGTAATAGAAGGATTTGTCTTAACTTTTTTGCTACTACTATTAACTATTTACCGCTAAAATCTTCGATAACAACTACTTTTTTACAGATTTTATACTTTAGGTTAGTTTCTTTTTTATTTCCTCTCCAGGGTTACCAACTCGACCATTTTCACTCGAAAACTTCGGGTTTGTCAAAATATTTTCAAAATGTTTGCAGGTTTAGTTTTTATTTAATTCTGCAGGGATTATTAGTTATTTTTGCTGGGATTATATTAATTGTTGGTAAAGTTAGCTGGGATAATAATATGAGTTGTTAATTTTGAATTTCATTTTGCAGTTGAACGTTGTGTGAAGGTGAAGTAATGTAATTGTGTAATAAATAAAAAAATTAAAACATATAAGTAATATAAATATAATCAATAATACAAGCAACACAACTTAATAATACTCAATAATGAATTCTGTTTGGAGATATGAAAGAAATAAAACGAGAATAGCGCTTATTAAAGCTTATTAAAGAATAAATTTCGATGTGAAATGTGAAGACTTTCTTACATATTTAAAACCACCAGAATAAAAAATTTTACTTGAATGTTCATTAAAAACAACAAAATATAATTTTAAGAATTAATTATATTTTCTGAAGTTCCTATTTTTTTTTCTTTAATTACTTTTGAGCTACATTAAAATGACTGAAAATATGTATTTTGTTAATATGCTATGTATGCGTGCTTAGGTAAAAAATTACTGCTTTTAAAAAATCTGTGAGACAATTCTGTGCTATCTCGGGTTTTAATTATTTCTCCGGATTAACCTTCGAAATCGCTATAACGCTAAATTTTGGCGATTGTTTTAAATATTGTTGTGGTATATATACTATTTTTAAACTCAATAAATAAAATATGTTTTATATATGTTTTTTATTTATTTGTATAGTAATAATGTTATAATTTTTATATCGATTTTTTTCTATTCATTAAGACAGATGTTCATATAGCGTTATTAACTTTCTTATAATCTGAGAGATGTTTTCTTATAATGAATGTTATTTAATAATTAGAGATTATTTTGACGAAATTTAGATTGCTAATTATTTTATAATATTATTATTATTTTTAATATTTATCTCTACTTATAAAATTAATTATTAATGATTTAATTTACCCTTTTGTAAAATATTAAATATGTATACAGAATGATATATGTTGAATAATAACTATAAAATGTGACGCACAATGTTTATTAAAAACAGACATTTATAACAGTATAAATTTCCGCAACGTAATTTATTGACGAGAACTATTACACAATATTTCATCGTTCGACACTATTACGCAATAATGTCGCAGTATTTTTCTCGTAAATTCCCCCGTGATCACTATGATGTATCCAAGTCATACTGATCAAGATAAAGCGGCTTCCTCCGAGGTCGTTTCGGCCAGCCCTCACGCGAGGCCACTTCCATATCCTCACTTGCTCGATCTGTCTCAGATTGATATTCGGATTTATCATCAGCACCATCTTCCACTGCTGGTAGGATGTCCGCAATGTGTCGTGATGTTCCATCTACTTCAATGTTTGTGGCAGAATTAATTCCGGTCACAATTCCAATGGGCCATTGAGTAGTACACTTTCCCTTAATCGGCTTCACAACAACCCTTTGCCCAGTTGTATATTCACACGTTTCCGAGTGTTCATCTTCTTTTCCTCGATAAAATCTCCAATGATACTTGAATAACCCTTCCGACGGGGTTGTGTCCTGACTGATGCCATCTCTAGGTGCAGCGTTGTACCAGAATACAATATCACGGGATCTGCTTGACTCCTGGCCGCATGATACTATTGTTCAGTGATTTCTTTCTATTATCCCATTTCCAGCGGGCCGATAAGCGCATCTGTAGGTTGGTTTACAACATAGCTTCCTGAGGGAATTAGATTGAAAACTTGCCCCATTGTCCATCAATAGTTTTGATACTTGGGCCTCTCTCTCGGAATACTTCCTCCAAATTTCTTACAATGTTCGGTGCGTCTTCCTGGTCTATTTTCCTCCAGATTGCAAATCTGCTGGGCCCGCTGTCCACCATTGTCATAAATGTTGATTCCTTGTAGTGCGTTCAGTAACTTTTTTTTATGCTGTCTCGATTTCGGATTTTCCGATTGAATGAAGTAGATTGATTTTTCCAGGCCGAAATGGCGTTTGCGATGGCGGTCCTTTATTTGCTTTGTTGAAAGTCCTACACATCCTAAATGATTCCTAGACTTCAGCCATTTCGCTGGAACACGCGTAAGTACATCTGCTCGGTTCTCTGCCTACTTCACTAAACATACAGAGATAGTTAAACTTCCGTCGGCGGTGAGTTCCTTGACGATCCCCAGGCGGCGTCTAACAAGCGTTTCGGAAATTCCATGGAGCCGTATTCGGCTTTCATTATTCAGCACTGTTCGTAACCAGCTTGCTACCGTGGCTAGGGCTTGCAATACCGGATCAAATTTTCAAAACCGGTATTTCGGTATTTCATTATATTAATACCGGGACCCCGGTATTAATACCGGTATTTAAGAAAAAACAAAGAAAAAGCAAAACTACACCGCAAAAAATAGAAAAAAATGTAAAAAATGTAAAATAATGTAAAAAAAACAAATTGTTTCAGTAGGGCCACCTGTACGCAAATTTCAAAATTAGATTTAATCTTTAAACATGACAACACCTAAACATATGCTAATTACTTATAAAAAATAAAATAGTTAAATAAAAATGATATGAATGTTAACTTACAGCAAAAAAATTTAATACCGGATACCGGTATTAAGTGGTCATTAATACCGGTATTGAACGGTATTTAAAATGTCGGTAATACCGGGATCCCGGTATTGCAAGCCCTAACCGTGGCCGAATCAACAATCAACTCAATTCTGTGAACTCCCCGTTGTATTTCCAAGTTGATACCCTTAAGCACCGCGTCAAGTTCTGCAACATTTATATGAGAGTGGTCATCAAGCATCATCAACAACATCATCATTTATTATCAGCAGAACCCTTAGGGTGAGACTGCTCGCATCACACCACAGAACCCCGCAATCACTATTAGTTACCGTCCACCTTCCCTTGACCCGGTCGCTTGTTTTAACACGAGTGATCACTTCTGCCAGCTTCGATTCGCATTCTTTTCCAATTTAGTCATTCCATTTCGCTCCCATTGCAGTTCTTTTAATATAACTGCACGCCACCCTGCGACTGGATAATGTCCAACCAGCTTACCGCATATAGAGAACAGCGTTCGACGAGTGATTTCACTTGTGATTACACCGACATCATTTCCCCTGATCCATGGAAGTTGGCCAGCATGATCACGTTTTATTCTGAGCCCCAGAACCTTTGCTTTGCTAATGTCGCAGTATTTTTCTCGCAAAATATTTTAAATAAAAATTAACAAGCTACAAAATTCTATAGAAAAATAATTAAGATATACACCCATAATATCATAAAGAATAAAATAAGTAAAATAAAGAATATTAGTTAATGTTGATGATATCACAAGGGATAATATATACACGATTGTTTCACAAATTGTTTCATAAATTTACCAGCCAATTGCTTTAAATTTGGAAACGCTTTTGCGTCCAAAAATTTGTAAAAATCGATCAAGTTTCCTTCCTTGTATTTGTTCTTGATTTGGTCGCTAGCTTGAAGATCTGAAACTGATTGAAACTGACTTGAAACGTCGCCAACGTTGCAGCCATATTGATTTTGAAACAGCCGAATTTCCCTTGAATTTATGTCAACATCAGAAAAACGCTTTTGAAATTCTAGTTTTAAATCTGCGATTACTTTTACTGCAAATATGTTGGGAAATCTTTCGTCAGTTTCTGTACTAAATTTTTCACAGTACGTGAAATGAGAAAAATTACATTCATTCATATGACTTTCGAGCAATATCAGCTTGGCTCTGAATGATTTGATTTGCTCGAATAAATCACAAATTAAGTTGTTTTTACCTTGGAGCTTTAAATTCAAGTTATTTACGCGTGTCACGACATCTGCAAAAATTGCCAACTTCCAGAGCCACTCTGCATCCGATAAAAGTGGTTCAGGGTGATTTTAATTTCCTTTCTGAGCTTGAAGAACTGCAATAACACTTTTCCACAGCTAAGCCATCGAACTGCTGTATAATACGACAAGTCAACAGACTCGGATTCAATTTCTTCGAGGAAAGATCGAAATTGACGATGATTGAGTGCACGTGATCGAATAAAGTTTACGACAGAAACCACTGGTTTCAAAACGCAGCTCATATCGACATCTTTTACACATAGGGCTTGTTGGTGGATGATACAGTGCAGAAAAATTGGTACTGTTGCTCCTGTGATTTCACGAGCTTTTCTTATTAGCCCAACCACCCCAATATTTCCACCAGACATGTTTCTTCCTCCGTCAATTGTCACACCTTGGAGTCGATTCCAGTCCAAGTTATATTTGGTCAACGTCTGTTGTAGTTCCTTAAAAATATCTGCTCCAGTTGTAGTGCCATGCATGCTGTTAATCGATGCTAATTCTAATTTTCGTCAACTCCACGAACAAATACTAAAAGTTGTGAGGTGCCACTAACGTCGGTCGATTCAATCATCGCGATAGAATAGTGAGTGAAACGCTGTGCTTTCCCAGAAATCTGGTGGAGTATATTATTGCCAATATCGTCAATTCGACGAGCAACAGTATTGCGGGAAAGACTTATCGTTTTGAAAAGTTTCACCTTTTCCGGACATAATACCCTTCCATCATACACTCTTTAACGATGTTTCCATCCATAAAGGGTTTCCCTTTTTTCGTCAACAAATAAGCAACTTTCATGCTAACTAAAGTCAATGATTCATTTTCCGAGTATGCCTTCCTAAATAAATTTTGCTGAGAAGACAAACTACGACTCATTTTTTCAAATTTTTCAGTACGCTGCTTGTTCTTAAATTGTGAGTAAGCTGAAGCATGTTTTGTTTCATAATGTCGACGTAAATTGTATTCCTTCATTACCGCAACAGTGTCATTGCAAATTACACATATAGCTTTGCCATTCTTTGACTGCGATTGCACAAAGAAATATTTGAATCCCCAATCTTCATTAAAAACGCGGCACTCGTCATCTACTTTTCTTCTTTTTGTTTCCATGTTCAACTTTAAAAAATAATATTGACATAATAATTAAGTTATAATATATTAAATATAAATCTAAACATACCAATTTACAATATATCAACCGTAAAGAATGTAAATAAGCTCCGCGGCCGACGAATTTTTGGTTTGTCGTGTACAATCTCGTAGCTTTGCAGGCACTGCAGTTGAGTGCAGTCTGCCGCTCCGCGCCGCCTACGTACAGTCAGAGTATAAAATCATTTATGTAGTCGAGCGGCCGATCGCATCGCCGACTACCGATAAAACTTGAATACCAGACTGTATTTTTTCGAGCGTGATACCGTGCGTATTCTAACCGAATGCGCTCTTCATCTGCGCGAGATCTAATACCGACGTGCCACGCTACATTTATATTTTACGAAATTTTTCAAAATCCTTGGCGGGTCGTAGTTTGGACACCTCTGGATTAGTACATTTATCAATTTTTCTTGGAACGTAGTCTATCTGTCAATATTCTTGTTATTGGTTGGAGGTATACCGTTTCTCATATATACACGACTGGTAATTCGTTTCTACATTTGTTATTTGTTGCTAAAGATACGCTGACTGGTTTGCACTGAAATGTTTGTATCACTTCTAAGACGACTCTTGCGAATGCCCCTTTCTCTGAAAATAAAATCGGATCCATTAGATCTGGGTTTGTGACTGCAACCGCCATCTTTGTTCGTAATATTTCTCTATTAAGTTTGCAATCATTTGCGAGAGTTGCTTGATATACTTTGTCTAGTTGTACCAACTGATGATGACAAAAATAGTCGATTTTATTGTTAAAATATGAAGCTAATTTAACATCGAATTTGTCTATTTTTGATTTTGCTTCTTTGATCTCACTTCCGCTAATATAGATAACCTCATAATTTGTTTGTAGGACTACTTTACCGCATTTGATACTCTCCCGTTTTCCCACAAATCTCATAGGTTGTTTCAGAATCTGATATGTATATTGTTGGAGTGTCTTTTTCTTGGATAATTGTTGCTAAAACTATTGTAACTTGTCTTGCTACATAAATACTCTAGAAAAAACGAAAGTTCCGACTAGATCAGCAGCTGAGTAATTGAACCCTTCTTTGGTCGCGAGATAGAAAGACGTGACGTACGCCCTGATCTTTGACAAAAGAAGGTCTCAACTCCACCATATTTATAATAAAATAATTCAATCTACTGTTGGCGTGTTCTCGGAAAAACCCCGGTGGATGAAAACAATGACGGTTGGGAGTATTGGGTGAAAATTCGCGAAGGTTTTAGGTTCGTTGCTATTCGAACTAACACAATTTTAACACAATTTCTGACCTCAAATAATACGCGTGTAGCTAATGAAATAAATAAATAGCGAATATAATATAAACAACCAGGAATGCCATAGAAATTCAGAGGTTCAAGACAATTGTAAGCAATGGCCTTTGCACGGAATTGTTGGAAATAATCAGCCAAGAGAAATACATCTAATTTAAGATAAGTTAACATTATTACAATTCTGCCGAGTCCAAATTTGTTGGGCAGTAGCATATTCATCTACTGTAACACCATCCCAAATTGGTGGCAATTCAAGAGTAGATTCTAGAATTTCTAATGAAGTAGCAAAACTATAAAGGAAAATGCCTTTACAAGTCATAATAGAACCTTCAAAAGCAGATGATGTCAAAGGATGATCCGACAGAGTTTTTACAGCCTTTGCCAAAGAACAATTAACAAATTGCATACTATCGATAAAACGAACAGGCAATTTTTTGATATAAGAGATTAATGATATAAATTTTTCAGTACTAGTAGGAATAATATTCAACTCCCACGATGATGATCTAATTGATGATTGTATTAGTTATCGATTTCATTGGTACTTGCACTAATTATTGTATTATTATTATCATTATTATTATTATTATTATTATTATTATTATTATTATTATTATTATTATTATTATTATTATTATTATTATTATTATTATTATTATTATTATTATTATTATTATTATTATTATTATTATTATTATTATTATTATAATTAAATCTTTTTAAACCCATACCTAATTATAAACCATAATAATTATAGTTTTATTTCAGACTAATTGATCCAAAAAACTCAATTTTTGATCAGAGACTAATTTCAGTGATTAATAGATCAAAATATATCTAAAAATCAATAATAAGATGATCAAACTGTATTAATTATGTAGCAGTGCTACAGTAGCACTGATTAAGTCACAAATAAATAACATTCATTTTATTAATATATTATAATTGATTTGACTTGAAATTCTACCTTATTTAGAATCTGATAAAATATAATACATTTCACACAAAATCAAATAAATGGAAATTTGGTTCAAGAAGTTAAAGTAATAAATAGTTATATAAATATTGCACTTTCTATTAATATTTCAGTAATCTATGACCAATGCAAACGATTTAGACGATATTTATGCAAATTATAGACATTTATCTAAAAATTATTTAAATATCTATAATTCCAATTAATATAATTTATATTGTCTATTTAATTCCTGGGCCATTGAAGTACTTTTCAATACTTTTAGCCTCGTCCTCCAAATTTTCAATTATTCGTGTGAAATTAATTTTTTTTAGTAGCAGATAAATATTCTTGCGTCATTGATGACAAATGATGACAAATTTGGTTACAACACTCAATATATTTCCAAAAAAAAATTTATATTTCGATAAATGTTTTCTATTTAGAAATTATGTTTCCAAAATAAATTGGAAAATAAATGTTGGATAAATATCTAAAATTTTGAATTTTTGAATTTTGAATTATAACTGATTATTATTATTATTATATATTATTACTATTATAAAAATTATAAATATTATTAAAATCATTATTATAAAAATCATTACTATTATTAACATATAAAATAAAAAATAAAAAAAAACATTAACATTTTTCATGAACTTCTTCGGCTTCCATAAATAATCCATCGGAGACATAATTTATTTCTTCATTAATTACATCTAAAATATGCATGTTTAAAAAATATATAAAATTAAAATAATTTACCATTTAAAAAAATTCTGGAAATATCCAGATCTTCATTTTCTGTGATCTGGAACCAATCTCCGATACAAAAAATCTAAAATAATAAAGTAAACATCTATATAAAATTTAAATTTAAAATTACCATCGACAACTTTTGAATTGTTTGAATCCATTTGAAAATAAATTGTGACAAAATACCAAGGTCAATGTTTATAAAGTGATTGTGATTTTAAAAATCAACCAATCAACAACATATAAATTTAAAAATCAATAAAATAGATTAAACAATAAAATAAAACCAGAAACATTTATTATAAATCAAATTTTTTATACTTCAACAATATTAAACAGTGTTGACCACATGTTTGAGTCATTGGATTTTGAAACATTGTTTTATTATATACAATAGGTTTGCTCATTGTTTGCAATTTTGCAATAAAGCAGGATAATAGAATCCCATAAGATCGAATACATGTATCCTATCGGTTTTTGCATAGACTCCAATCCAATGTTCACCACCAAGATGTGATGAATGGGTATTGACGATTATAGCTTGATTATTACGTAAATATGGTATTTTATCCAATGGATATACTCCAACAAACTCATTTCCTAAAAACTGTTTTCCAATTCGATTGACCTGATTAGAACTATATCAATAAATTAAATAATTCACGAAGAACTTACTCCATGACAAATTTTTAATATTACCAAACGCATTTATTCCTATCACAGAACAGTTCTATTTGCAGTAATTTGTACCTCATTTTCAAATACTCCATATATTATAACATGCACAGGTTCTGCAATAGCTTTTGCAAACTTTATATCTAATCGTAAATTTCCATTTTTGAGGTAATTGATTCTGATTCAAATCAAAACCAGGTGCCAAAACAGATGTAAAGAACGGATATTTGGTTTTGAATTCTTCAAGAGTTATACCACAAATCAAATTTTTATCTAAATAGCCCATATTTCTCACAATACTTTGCATATATATATATAGCACAGTAATTATCATTATCAAAATCTTGATTATATGTTTCTCTATAATCAGTATTTTTCGATAATGACAAGGATGTAACACCAAAGTTTTTGAAAATTGAGCTTGAAGCACTGTATGATCCATTATATTGAGTTTCAGATTTTAATGTTATCAAAATTAAGTTTGGCATTCTTCTATCTCCAAATATTTGATCCTTATAGAACTAAGAAGCACCTTTAGCTATTGCAAATGAAACAATTTCTTTGGTTTTCAGTGGATAGATTGCATGCTTAGAATTAAGACCCAACTGATGACCTGTTAATACCGACGGATCAACTCGAACTCGTCTTACTAGTAATTTTGCATCAACTAATTGACATATTGGTTAACCATTAGCACAAGTTAGTGACAATGCAGAATCGGTTCTTTTCAACCTAATGTGCACCTGGATGTAAGTATTTTGGTTGATCTAGAAAGTCTAGATGTAATGATGAACACATGGTAAAAATCTTTGAGCCCTTAATCCACTTTTTTCTTTCGTCATCAGTTGCCGCATAGCCCATAGGAGTAAGACATGTATTTTTAGTATCGGTATTATAATTTAAAATAGTTTCTATTATCGCCTTGTGAATATATGTATTGTTGCTACCTTCAATCTTGATATTATTAAATCCAAGAATGGCATCTTTAAAAAGCGTACGAAACAAGAAATTATTAGGTATTTTAGCATCAGCATCACCCAAAGCCTTTTTATCTTTATCTACAACCTTGATCTGAACAGTCAATAAAATATCATTCAAATCTAAATATTCAGTTTGAGAACCATTGATGTAAAATTCCACATCATTTCTACTATCTGTAATAGAATTCATTGGAAAAACTTCTTCGAATGCTCCATATTCGATAACAGCTTGAGGCGATGGTCGATTAAATATACACAATTCAGATTTCCTTTATATTTAAATCACTTGTATCTAAGCTCTATATCTGGTGGGTGCCTCTTAAATCTCTGTACTATTGGAACATTTCCACCTATTTGTATATTATTTATTCCATTCCAAGAATCAAGGGAAATACTATCGAATCCGTCCTGGGATTCAACAACCTGTCCATCCCAAGAATCAAGGGAAATGCTATCTTACTTATTCAAGGAGTCAAGATAAATGGAGCTATAATTAAACCAATTTGGAAAATTACAAATGTCGTTGAATAAATTTATGTGTTGGCGGGTAACTACTCGGATGACCCTCCTTTGTTCCGCTTTTAGTCTAGAGGATGAATGCCCACATCGATTACGCTCGTCTTTATTTTTGTCATCGCCGAGCAGGACCCGTACATAACCTACACTCCAACATAGCACCCGTGAATCGCTTCACGTTGGAACTGTGCTATGCCGGCGAGACGCCAGTAAGCAGGTGAGCCACCTCCTTCGGACTACTCCTTACTGAGGCCTCGACTTCCTAACCCTGACTGCCGATAGAAGGACTTACGTCTAATCATTCCGTCGCCCCATCACAATGTTTCTAGCTGGACTTGCCAACTGACTAATACTCCTCGTTTTCTGAGACTCTCAATGCTATTCACCAATTTCATATTAACTTCCTTAAGAGAAAACAAAAACACATATATAGACGAAAAAATTTTTTATTGTTAGATTTATTATACAAATATATCGAGAACTTATACAACAAAATTTACAAGAACAAGAAAAACACAAGGATAGAAAATGATATCGGAAGATGCTCAGGTCTCTCTAGAGAATGAGGCCATTTTACGGGGAAGCCCTCATTTCTCCCACTCCAATTGTATAAATCATCAATTGTTGATTGCGTTGTTGATTTGCGTCAGGTTCTTTAAAACCAATAATAAGTTTGTCAGTATATGCTTCTTCTAATAATCCTAAACTATTACCTAAAAATTTACTAAATTGAACTTTCCTGACATCATCGTCCATTACAATTTTAACGATTTTTCTTTTTTGAATATCAACAGATTTAAATGGACGAGGATAAAAGGTTGATAGTTGGTCATTTATTTGTGAAAGATCTGTAATGATTTTTTCTTCAAATGTATCGGTAAACTCAACATCGTAATAATATTGTATAGTTAATCGAATTGTATCAAACTTTATTTTTCGATTAATTTATTTTTCTTTAATACTATCGAATTCTACTTTAAAAGGAAAATATTTACAATTAATGTTCAAAGTATTTCCATCAATATATATTAAATAAAATGGAGAGTCGTGACTGATTGTATATTCATTTTTTTCTTGGTTAAAGTAAAAGTATTCATAACTTGTATGTAATACACTTTTACTGTATTTGACATTTGAATTATTGTAAAAAGGAAAATAATTATACACAAAGGTAAAGTCCATGAGAGCTACTTCCCATTCACCATCCAAGTAAATAGGATTTTGAAATTCGACATTAAATTTTA
>CAUHTR010006455.1:0-18251 GCA_959609185.1 Schmidtea polychroa
CATCATCTAACAATTTTAAAAACTGCACTTTTTTCTTGAAAAATTGTATAATATTGTAAAAACGGAATATAGGAGATTAACATCTCCCAGGTCATAGTTAACCGGGAGACGATATATATAATTAATTTTAAAAGTATTTTTACATAACATTGAATATCATTTTTTAAAACAAATATACAAAAAGAAAATATTTATTAAATGCAATCACGTTGTATTCTTTATGATAGAATATCTCAATTATATCAAATTAAAAATTAATTAAATAATAAATATTACTAATATAAATATGAGCGGATTATAAAATTTATTTAAATACATTTGAAATATTTACTAAGAAAAAATATAATTGTAATATTATTTGAAATTTAAATTTAGCTTTTATTTTCAGTTATATATTTCTATATTAATTTAAATATTTGGTTTATTTGAAATTTGTTTAAATCGACTAGTAAAATTATTGAAAAATAAATTACTGAATTGAATAAAATTTCTGGATTGTTAATTTATTCAAATAATTTTCTATTTTCTAAATTTTTACTCAAATATTTTGTAGTTTCTCTATCTGAGAGCTAAGCTATAACAAATTGTGTCCTTTCTTCGCTAAGAATATTTTATCACCATTTTACACAGAAGAATTATTAGAAATAATAAATGACGTTCATATTTTCACGGTTCAGTGCTTCCATTTGACATAAATTAGTTTTTTTTATTTCTTTTAATGACTTTTAAAATTTCAATTTTTAATAATGGTTTATCATTAGTAAGCAAAATTTTACATTGAAGATCGTTGACGTGTTACGTTTTCAGGGGTGTGTCTTTAAGGTATTCTAAATTACGTCTATTGTTAATAACTGTAATTTATTTAGACATTTTGTTAAAACAACTATCGCTGAAGAATGCGTAAATTGTGCGAAAATCAAATGTGAAAATAAATTTTGAAGAATTTAATTGCAAATCAAGTGTCTTTCAAGAAGTTGAGGTGAAATATTATATAATGAGTATGTGAGTATTTACAAATGTAATGCCGATCATTGTTAATCGAAATTATGACTGGGGCATCCAATCCCGGGATTTATAGACATTTAATGTATCTTTCTAAAGAAAAAACGTAAACAGCATAATATATCTAATGTTTCATCATTTAAAACAAAAAATAAATATGGTAGACTATGTCACAAATATTATTAAAATTTAAATAGATTTCATGAGTAACCATTTTATTAATTGAACAGGAATTATTTATTTTATGAATAAACACCTTGCAAATGGCTACACAGTTATTTCAATTATATTTTTATAAATGATTTCACCACCGGCAAGTTATTTAAAAGTTTATTTGATGTCTTCGTCTAACAACTTTATTATTGAAACAATTTATTATTTTATTAAATTTTAAATTAAGATGATTTTTTTTTCATTTTCTAAATTGCTGTTTGTATTCAAGGCATTATTATATGACAATAGGTCAATGTTTCTTTAGGCATATAACAGGGGATATAATCTTTATTAAAACCACTGAAAAATTTTTATTTCCAATAATTAGTTTAATTATTAAACATAATTATAAAGAACGAGTACTATTATGATGTTATATTTTGTTTTAAATCTTAATAATATATTTTCATATTTATTCTATTTTATACATATATATTCGAGAACTCTTATTTACAGTACAAATCTATTTGACACTTGATGTGATGCCAAATTTGTTGTTCATTAAAAGTATTCCTCAAAAGATAATAACCTGATCACTCTCACCATTTTAATGATGGGGTCACACAGTACATTTAAGAAAAGGTGTTATGTCTGAAAATCTCAAAATAAAATACAAATTACATCCTTGGATCCAACTGTCATCTCGTTTTGACAATGATTTTCTTGATATCCAATTGACTATGATTTAATAAAACTATGGTACTTTGATTTTATAATAAAAACTCAAATCATTTGAATTTAAGATTCCAAAACTTTTAAGTATTGTTCATTTCTTCAATCAAAAACTATTCAGAGAAATTGAGATTTTTGCACTACAACGTCGCTAACTTTTGATGACATTGTCACATTTATTAATACCACTAATATTACCACCACAGACCAGTATTACTAAGTTGCAAACCATTATTTTCATGACAACTAGTAGATGGAAGTGTCACCGCTGGACCAACCCCCCTTCTAGAAAATATCTAGGGCAATTCAGATATTTATGTAGGTCACAAAAATATATGGTGTATATATACAAAAAATGATTAGTTTACATGGAAATGAGCTCCAAAGTCTCTAAAAATAAGGCACGTCATAATATAACATTTTCTATATATTATGAAATCAAGACAAACTTATATTATAGAATTGACATCATCATCAAATGCCATAATATAACAACTTTCATATATTATCAAACATAGATAAACTTATATTATAAAAATAAATTAGTATTCTTTAACACATGGTGAGACAATGAACAAAAGCATAAGAGATAAATATGTAAATTATCAAAAAATTCTTAGAAAATTTTTGAAAAATATGTAGGTCATTAAAAAATACCAAAAATTAAAAAGTCCCCAAAAATAAATTTCCTAACTCAAAACTTTCCCCAAAAATTTAAGTCTAAACTAACTTTCTCAACTTTATTATAAATTTTTTCAAATCAACATTTCACCACAAAACATGTTGATGTACATATTTTCAAAATACAAAGATTAAAATCATTAGAACACCAGCCCGCACACACACCCACCCGCCGCCTCAAAGGGGCTGATGCGGTAGTTTGTAAATTTTTTGTTGCCGTCCCTGTAGGGGCTGAGGTTTTGATTGAATATTATTAAAATTAATTTTTTCTTTTTTTAGTTTAACCAATCATATTCTTTCATTAATGATACATCTCAACAGTAATAATATGAAAAGACCAACATCTCAACAGTTATTTATAAAGGGATGCAAACAAAATTTATGATTGACCTGTTAAATGGCCTTGCCTCTAACAAAGAAACTGAATAGATGATTAATAATATGAAATTCATTGTTAATCACTCTAAGAACATCGTTGATGATGATCCTATGGAGTACAATTTAGAGACAATCGAATATATATATATATATATATATATATATATATATATATATATATATATATATATATATATATATATATATATATATATAATTGTCCTTAAGACATTTGCATATTTTTCATTCTTAAAATTTATATATAAGTGTATTTACAACGTTTGATTATTATTTTAATATAATTTTATCTCCCCTCTTTCCAAAACGCAAAAACCCAATTTAATAAATAACAAAACGGTCAATATCACTGTCCGATACAACCTCAAATTTCACGAAAGACCTATCAAAACATTTTTTAATATGTCTGGGTTCGGTACGAGCCGGAATTACAGAAATCAGGACAGTTTTTGAATTAAATAGAATTAATTATTATTAGTACTTAAAAATTACTTAAAATAGAAATAAATCATTAATAATTACTATAATAAGAAATAGAGTATAAATAGTAAATAAAAATTACCATACTTAGAATATAAATAAAAATAGTATTTAAATAAAAATATTTAGTAAAAAATAGTAATTAAATAATTACTATAAATAGAATTATTAACTTTAAATTAATATAAATAGAGATACAAATTTGAACAAAGAGCAGACAATTTTAAATGTGACGAGAAGGTTCACAATAAACGGAAAACATTAATTAGCAAAGAAAAAGTTAGACTGAATTCAATTTGTAAAAATCAACACTAAAGAAGAAATCAATGAAATCATGAATTTGATCTGTTGTCATTGATCTTGAGAATAACTGACAATATATAAAAAATATAATAAATTAAAAAGTAATAATTAAAATAATATAGAAAATTTTAGGAAATATACTTTCAAAAGATAGGATTTAAAAATCAAAATTGACACATTTATTGAAATATTTAAATAGCGTATATAAATAGTTATTGGAGGCTTTATTTTAAAATATTTTGAAATATTCTAGAAGCTAATTATAGAGGCTTTATAAAAATTTTAAAAATTTTTAGTTTGTGTCATTTTGAATTTTAAATGGTATTTATTTTATTTTATTTTTAATTTTAATTTTCAATAAAATTTTAGAAATTTTTAATAAAAAAATTCATAAAAAGAAAGAATATATTATATTTATAACAAATGAGAATTAAGAAAAAGGAAATAAAAGAAAGATAGAAATGTATTTTCGGGAAGAAGATTGCTAAATTCCAGGAGATTGACAAGGACTATCTTATAGTCGAAAATTTTTTCATTAAATACATCATTTGCAGCACAAGGCTTAAATTATCACTTTATTGTTTTAAATAATAATAATAATAATAATAATAATAATAATAATAATAATAATAATAATAATAATAATAATAATAATAATAATAATAATAATAATAATAATAATAATAATAATGATAATAATAATAATAATAATAATAATAATAATAATAATAATAATAATAATAATAATAATAATAATATTAATAATAATAATAATAATAATAATAATAATAATAATAATAATAATAATAATAATAATAATAATAATAATAAAATTTAATAATAATAAAGAATGAGACATTCAACTCATAAAAAAGAAAGAAAAGAAGAATAAAAGTTTTATCTTATATTTATAGAATAAAACACCTTTATAGAATATAACGCATTTATTATTATTTTCAATGCGGCTAATTCAAAAGGGTACATCTAAAAAAATATGAAATTGTTTTCATGAGAATGTGATAACCGTAATAAAAAAAACAAGTTATCTGTCATACTAGTTGACAGGCTTTTTAATTGTTCTTTAATTTAATGAGTTTTTAGAAACTGATTTTATTTCTCATTACTTATTTATATTAAAATGTAAAATAAAATAAATGTATTTGATAATAATTAATAGACAATAATTAAATACAAATATGATTTTTAGTAACCCAAAAATGATCGCGATAATTATTCTCAATTATAGGTTATGTCAAACCATCCTCAAATGTAAAAGTATTATAAGCTGGGTCTAAATAGCTCCCCGGCTCGGAATTAGGTGAATGGTAGAAGACGAGGGTTTCCAAAAGTTTAATGCGATCGCAGTACTCAGGATCAGTATCTGCTTCTAGCTCCTATCAAACTTTTCTCAAATTTTATTACAATTTAATCCCGGGGTTTCAGTATAAATTACTATTTATAAATAATTAATGCCTTTAAATATATTTTTATAATATTTAATAATTTTAAATTTCTATTTTTAGTTATTTCTTATTTTAAGTAAATAAAAAATTTCTATTTCAACCATTTACTATTATTTTTAGTAATTATTTATTATTTATTAATTATTGTAACCTAATCGTTCTGGATGAAACCCTGTTGGCTCAACCCCAACATTACCACCATAAGCGCTTGACCTATATTATCAAGTTTTCTTTACTAAATGTCCACCTATGCTTTCCTAAGAGATTTCACAGCAGGAAATAATTATTTCAACCGTAGGAAAATAGAGAGTTGTGGCAGGCGGTAATTGACGGTAATAGACGGGGGGTAATGTCCTAGACCCATCTAGTATTTATTTTTTAACTGGTAAAAGCGTTAATTATTATTAGCCACAGAGCTACGGGTATTAATAGAATCCATAACTAAAACACGTTTATTATAAAAACACAAATATTATTAAAACAAATTATATCGTTAATTTGTTTGAGGAGTTTCTAAAAAATAATAATTAATGTATAAGTAAGGATTTCAGCATACAACCAAACATGCACAACATCATACCATTATTTAAATACAAATTACAAAACGCCTCACATCCCCCCCCCCCCTTTTTGAAAACCTTTAACCACTCAATATTTCTCGTGACGGAACTTCCATTTTCCAATTTTATTTCATAACTTCGATCATGAATCTTTTAGTAATCACACCTGGACCCATGTATCTGTTATCACCTTTATTTCGAACATTTACTTTGATCAATACGCAATCTCCAATTTGAAATTCGCGATTTGTCGCCTGATTGATTTTTTCTTCTTCCACAATCTCTGAGAACCATTCACTATAAATCTTTTTCCCAAACACCATTTCAGCTGGAGTCTTCCTAATAGTTTTTTGAAAAGTTGAATTCAACATAAACTGAACTTCGGGAAGAATATCTACCCATGATTTATGTCTTTTATCTTTGAGTGTTATCTGTATTGCATCTCTAATTGTACGGAATTGTCTCTCAATCTGTCCATTTGCTGAGTGATGATATGGACTTGAATAATTAATTTCAATATTGTGGAATTCTGCAAAATCTTTCATTAGCTTTGATTCAAATGATTTACCTCTGTCACAGTTTATTATCCTTGGTGCTCCAAACTTCATTATCCACTCTTCTTTCAGTAATCTTATCACTGTTTTTTCATCTTGCGATTTCACTGCATGTAAAGAAATAAACTTACTATGATGATCTATAATCCCAAGAATATATCTTTCTCCTTTCATTGCAAGTTGTAATGGACCACAAAAATCTACATAGATTGTTTCAAATAATTTCGAATCACTTTTGCAAATTATTTCTTCTTTTGTTTTAGTTGTATCAACCTTTCTTTTCTGACAGTTTTCACAGGATTGTACAACATTACGAATAGATTGCTCCAAATCTTTCATATCAAAATTGTTTGATACATACATTTTTACTTTATTAGCACCCGCGTGACAGAGCTTTTTATGATATTCTATGATGAATTCAGACTTGTTTTCTTCTGGAATCCAAATTTTGTTATTATTTGTCATAATCACTCCGTTGACATATTTAAAAAATGTTTTATCTGGCATCAAACTAATATTTTCTTTTATATTTTCAATTTCTTTCGAGTTCTTTTGCCATATATTTTCAATATTATCAGTCATCAGTGTCAATAATCTTGTTTTTAATTTACCCATTTTAGGATTTTCATGAATCATTTGACATTGAACACATGTTTCACATTCTTTTCTAGATAAAGCGTCGGCATTATTGTGGTTATCACCTTTTCTGTATTGAATCTCCATGTCCAAACCACTAAGATGGTTAATCCAAGTTTGAAATTGTGGGGTAATAGCTTTCTTTGTCTTCATCATAAATGTAATGGCTTTGTGATCCGTCCTCAAAATAAACTTTTTACCATATAGATAATGCTTAAAATGACCAGTAAAATAAAATATAGATAGTAATTCTTTTCTTGTTATACAATAACCCAACTCGTGTTTATTCATAGCTCGGGATCCATATGCGATTACTCTTTCTTTACTTCCATCTTTTTGAGACAGAACAGCACCAATGCGGTCAAAACTTGCATCTGTATCCAAAATGAATGGCTTAGAAAAATCTGGGAACTTCAATACAGGTGTAGACGTCAATTTCAGTTTTAAATTTTTAAATGAAGTTTCACACTCATCAGTCCACATAAGCTTCTTTTGTTTACTTCCACATAACGCTTCTAATACTTTGGAATCTTTGGTGTAATTTTCTATAAATCTGCGATAGTAATTTGCCAAGCCTAAAAATCCTCTCAAACTTTTTACGCATTTAGGTCTTTCAAAATTTTTAATAGTTTCAATCTTGCTTTCATCCGTACGTATTCCATCTTCACCAATGATATGACCCAAAAATTTTACTTCTTTCCGTTTGAATTGACATTTTGCTGGACTTATTTTAAGATTTGCTAATTTAATCTTTTGAAAAACCTTTTCAATGGTACTATAATGTTCATTCAATGTCTTTGAAAATATAAGGATATCATCAAGATATGCAATTGTTCCATTCCAATTTAATTCTCCAAGAACCAAATTCATAAGTCTTTGAAATGTTGCTGGTGCGGCTGCAATTCCAAATGGCATTCTGTTAAAGTAATATTGCTTGCTTTTTGTCGAAAATGCTGTTTTCAATTTTGATGCATCATCGAGTTCTACTTGATAATAAGCATTGCCTAAATCAATTGTCGAGAAAAACTTTGCTCCGTCAAGAATATCTAATAATTCATCAGTATTTGGAATGGGAAAAATCGGTCTTTCGGTTATATTATTTAAAGCACGGTAGTCCAAGCATATTCTTATATCACTACTGTTTTTCTTTTAACACATACTAATGGAGAATTCCAAGGAGATGTACATTCTGATATAATGCCATATTTCAACATTTCTTGAATATTTTCTTCAATTTTTTTCTATTAAATGTATAGGTTGTCGTCTTGGGTTTATTACAATCGGACTACCTTTAGTAAGTATTTCATGCTTTAATAGTTCGGTTTTTCCAACATCCCATTTATGTTTCATAAAAATACCGTCAAACGTGGAAATTAAATTATTTATAATCTTATCTTCACTTATGTGGTTATTAAATGAATTTTCCATAATTGTATTTATTTCGTCTGTACGGTTTTCTATTTGCAATTGCATTCCAAATCTTTCGAGAAAATCTATACCTCCTATTAACTTTGGGTTTATATCTTTGGCTACAACGAATTCTACTTTTTTAATATCAGAAATTTTATCAACTTTTACATTTAATAAAGTTTTACCGCAAATTTCAATCGGGCTATCATTCGCACATCTTAATTTTAAATTACTTGTAGTCATATTCAAATTTCCAAGTTTTTTAAAAATATTATAATCAATCACACTTATTTTAGCTCCAGTATCTAATAGGCATACTAATTTTACATTATTAATCATCATGGTAACACTGGGCCTTCCCTGCATTTTATCGTATACTATTATATCATTCCGTTTATCACGATTAAGAACATTTATTTCATTAGAAGTTAGGGGTGGATCTTTAAAAACTTCATCCATACAAAATTTATTAATGTATATATTAATATAATTTCTATAATCAAAAACACCATCACAACAGTTATCATTCAAACTATCACAATCATTCAAAATCATACAACCCTTACTCATATCATTAATTACCTTTAATTTATTGCTCCGATCACCTCCTCGTGTGGTGGAGCATTCCCATTTGGGTACTCAAAATCAGCCTCTGGATCCTCGTCACCGAATGCAGCCACTGATTTATGGAATTTTCGACGTCTGCCTGGAAATAACTCATGGCACTGATGTTTGAAATGTCCAGATCTTTTACAATGGGCACATTGAATATTGGGGCATTCAGATCTTCTATGACCTTCTTCGTGGCACGCCCAACATCGCAAAATTTGATTTGTTCGGACATGATCTCGCGAATGAAATTCCCTGGTATTATAAGGCTTACTTCTATTCATAGGTTTCCATCCATTTGAAATAGCATATCGATGTTCTCTGGTAAGATCGCCTTTGAATCTTGGATTATGTTGAGGTTCTCTTGTATATTCATCTTTGAATCTGGGATTAGCTTCTCGTTCTCGAATTGATCTGTTATCATAACTATATCTTGGTAAGCTCTTCTTAACAGCATCAGCATAGCGTTGTGTTTTATTCATTGAAGCTACATCAGCATGAAATACATTAATTTCTTTTGAAACTTGATCGTGTCTCTTTAATCTTTCTTTCATTTCATCAAATGATTTTAAATCTTGCATTTTGAGATCTTTTTTAACTTCTTTATCTTCAAGCGAATTGAATAGCAAAAATTTCTTTAGTTCTTCTTCATCAAGTTTATGCTTCAAATATTTTTTGCAAGTTTCTCAATTTTTGAGCAGAATTCTTCGGCAGCCTCATTTCCTTGACGATAATTTAGCGCTTCGTTGAGATCATCGATAAGACTTCTGTTCTTAGAAAAAGCGTTTCTTAATCTTTCTGTATAATGCAGAGTTTCATTAGTCAACTCATATTTCTTCGTTGAATTGATTGATAGAAAAGCTTTGACGAATTTGCTTCTGTATTCATCGACAATATTTGTCATCTCGAAGAATCGTTCCGTTTCTAAGATAAATCTTCCACGTCTGAATCCATGTCATATGTTTCTGGTGGCTTGATAAAATTTGCAATCGTGGTCGCCATATTAGTCACAGAGCTACGGGTATTAATAGAATCCATAACTAAAACACGTTTATTATAAAAACACAAATATTATTAAAACAAATTATATCGTTAATTTGTTTGAGGAGTCTCTAAAAAATAATAATTAATGTATAAGTAAGGATTTCAGCATACAACCAAACATGCACAACATCATACCATTATTTAAATACAAATTACAAAACGCCTCACAATTATAAAAACAATTTTTTATTTTATTATGTAAGAAAGCCAAAATGGAACATAATTGAAAAAAGTTAACTGGTCCTGCCAATCGTAAATTAAAGAAAAAGAAAAAAGCGAGGCAAAAAGCTTTCCTGGAAAAAGTGCCTCATTAACAAATTTCTTTAAAAAGGGCGAAACATTTTCCATGGAAATTACACAAGGTAAGCAACACAAAGAAGGAAAAGAAAACAGTCAACAACAGTATGAAAATAATACCCAACAATCAAATGTGAAAGAAAAAGAAGAGGACCAAGAGCAACAAAACCTGCAACAGCCTATGGTCAGAAGATCAGAAAGGAGGATATTTAGATGAAGATGGACTTAGTAATATGTTGAATATTAATTATATTTTATAGACATTTACAAAAAAGAAACTGGATTTGTACTCAAATACTTCAGGAAAAGTTTATTTCATCTCTTGCAAACTATTTGGTAGTGAGAATAATCCATTTAGTACAGGTTTCAATGATTGGAAACACAGCGAATAAAACGAAAATTCGGCCCTGCATAAAGAAAGCACCCGTATACTTGTTAACAGATCTACAACCAAATGTGAATATTTTAAAAATTATTCTATTATATCAATGGAAAAATACGAATTACTGGGAAAATTTTTTTTAACGCATCGTTGAAGAAATCACATTTTAAGTTCAAGGGGGGAGGTTGGCTTTTAGAGGAGAAAATAAAACTGTAAATGATAAACACAATGGGAATTATTCAGAATTAAATGTCAGAAGTTTTATTATCAAGGAATTAAAAGACGCAAAAAAGTACTCCATTATAGCAGATTCGACGCCCGATATTTCCCATGTTGATCAATTAACCATTATCGTAAGATATGTCAATATAAATGGAATACCCGTTGAAAGGTTTTGGAAATTTTTAGAAGATACTAGCCATAAGAGCGCAGAAATGCAAGATTGTATTTTAAAGCTATTTTCTGATTTAGATATTAGTTTGGAAGATTGTAGAGGACAATCTTATGATAATGCCTCTAATATGTCTGGTATATTCAGAAGCCTCGAAGCACGCATTAAATCTCGAAATAATATTGCCATTTATGTACTCTATGTAGCCCATTCTTTGAATTTAATTGAACAATCGGCAGTGGAATGCTGTGTAAAAGCAACTAAATTATTTTTATTTTTACAAAATTTATATAATTTCTTTGCCGCGTCAATATCAAGATGGGAAATTTTGTAAAATAAGTCACTACATAAAGAATAGCTCTCCGTGTGTAATTCACCAATAACAATAATAATCACTAATCGTCGATTGATTTAATCACAGGAATACGCTAGTCGATTGCTCTATGGCTTTGACCACCATTATTCACTCCTTTTCCACCTCTATATTAGGTTCTCAAAGATTCTCGTTATCCTACCAATCAAATATCTCTTCTTAACTACTTTAAGTTTTAATTCAAATTCAAATTTCTCCTCGACTATAACTTCTGAACTCTTTATATTCAATTTTTTTAACTGTCTTTTTAACTGTCCTTTTTTAACTCATTTAATTCGCCCCTTTTAACTCTCATTGATCTCTGTATTTTTCCTTTCTATAGTTTGTTACATTTGCAGTACTTGAGATAATTTTGTTTTCCATTTTTCACCTTCCCGCATTTCCCACTGTCCCTACCTTATCTCTGGCAGATGTCGAGATATGCCTTGCTTTTCCCCTTTTTCTGTTAGGTCGACTTTTCTTGGAATTTCGTTATCTGTGACAAACTGTCAAGATATAAAACAAAGGCTAGTACTAATTAATTAGTACAAAAAGGAAAAGGAATTTCGAAATCGGGAAAATAGAAAAAACAACAATATTCTTATCTCGACAGCTTGTCAGAAATAACGGGAATAAAACAGAAACAGGCCGGAGCCGCAAAAGGGAAAATTAGAAAATATCTCGACAGCTGTCAAAGATAACTCGGTCGCAGGGAAATTTGGGAAATCATGTTTGAGAAAAAATGGGAAATTAAAGATAAACTGAAATGCCACAAATTGATGAGGTATAAAAGGAGGTGGCACTGCAGAAGCAAGCAGAGCTAGAGAGAGAACAATTTAGAAAGAACTAAGAGAACACGTGAGAGAACAGTTTAGCGAACAGTTTGGAAGAGCAATTTAGAAGAAAAATTTAGAAGGAACAATCGAGAAAACAATTTCGGGAAGGACCAGTTATAGGAAATTTGGGGAATAATTTGTAGATATAATATTTAATTTATTTGGAGAATTTGACTCATGACGACAACTGACACAGCATAATGATAAAATATTAAGAGATCAAATATATTTACTGTATAACACCAGCCTTGTCTGAATTGTTACAGTGGGTTCGAAACAAGCCCGCCGACAGCAATTCCGGGCCCCTAGGCAGAGCATTTCATGGGCCCTTAAAAAATGTTGAATAAAAACTAATATTTAAGAGCTTGAATAATGATCTCATATTTACATCGATCAAAATTCAAGTCTTAAAATTTACTTTAAATAAAAAAAAATTAACCTAATATCACTTTTTATATAGCACAAAAAATAAATAGCACTTATTATGTAGCACCAAATTGTCTAAGCCCGGCATTGCGATCACCCCCATGGTAACAGATTACCCAAGCTGATTAGAGCGGCATTATTTCAAAATTGTCTAATATTTTGGACAAATTTTGTTTATTATTTTATTTCAAATTTTCAATTAATTTGTCCTAATTTTTATATTACCAAAAATATTGTGAAATTTTCATTTTCCTTTTCGATAAATTGATATATAGAAACAAACAATATTTGGAATTTTATTTGTTTATTCATATTTGGTGTTAAGTTTAAATGTTCTACTTATTAATAGTCACTAATAAATAATTTGCATAAAAATAATTTTATAAATTAAATTTCTGAGAATATTATTGAATATCAGAGACAGTTCTAAAAGTAAAATCTTTATCATCTGAGATTCGGTAAATAATAACAATTTCAATATAGGTCTAAAATTGTGGTATGCAAAAGGTGTTCGTTGGTCTCTGTTTGATCAACTGACCGATATTATTTTTTCTAGAGAATTTATTTAAAATTAAGATTATTTTTAAAGGTATTTCTTTGAATATTAACACCAGGAAATCTCACACATAGAAAACCAAAGAACCGACAGTTCATTTATTTAGTCGCTGAAGGTTTATAAAATTTTACAGACATTTTCATTGAAGATTTGTCCATTATTATTTCTGGACTCAATTTCTCGTCAGTATGAGATTATGAAGACGTTCGCAAGTTGTATTTATTCCCAATACATTCATGACATATTTAATAGGAGAAACATTTCTCCCAGTTAATTATTTCCATTGAAGTTTGAAACCTAGATTCAGTGTGGGTTTACACTAAATTAAACTTCAGAGGAAAATATACTTTTAGATGTAATTCCTGTATAATGTAAAATGATTGCAACTGAATTTCAAGGTTTAGGGGATGACAAGCGCTAGAAACCATTATGAGTGTGGCTTCAATTACTAATAAAAGAAAGTATGTACTTTTTAAATTTACTCATAGTCATGCAATTTTACTTATAAGAACTATTATGTATATTTATTATTCACAAATTGTCTCACGGATCCTTCTTTGTCTTTCCATAAGTAAATAAAATTATCGCACTTTCTTTGTTATACCTGAAGTGACGTAGCCGGCATAAAACACTGGTCATATTTGTTGAAAGTGAGTCAATGATATTATTATTATTATTATTATTATTATTATTATTATTATTATTATTATTATTATTATTATTATTATTATTATTATTATTATTATTATTATTATTATTATTATTAGAATATTGATGGGTGTTATGAAAAAATATACATTACTATTGTATTCTGTGTCTCAAAATGCTCCAAATTTATTATTTTCTGGTGCAAATCACAATTAAAACAATATTATAAATATAAGCTGCTTTTCTTATTTTTTAATCTAGGATTCAACAGTGAAAAACAAAAGGAATCAACGAAGTTATATGTGCTGGTCACAATATCAAAATTATCATACAAAATTTATTATTATTTATAAGATAATAAAATATTAAAAATTAAATATTAAATTAAGTATTTAAAATATATTTGTTTATCTACACCTTAATTTTACTTTTCCGAAAATTCAAAAATCATATTTAAGCATCCCCAACAAAATCCATTGAAGTTACAGAAGAAATCCAATCATCAGACATAGATGCTGAAGTTGAAAAAACCGAACAAATTAATTTTTTTTTATTTTTACCCGATTTTATAAATGAATCTTGGATTTTAATATCAATTTATATCTTATTCATAAATTTAATTTTTCGCTAATTTATAATTTATAAATAAATTATTATTATTTTTATTCTCGGTTAAGAACCGAAACCAATTGACAGAATTTTTATCCTTATCACTATTTCTAGTGTAATAAATGTTAAATAAACATGTTTCATAACAAAATTATTTACACAAATTTTAGAAGATAAAGGCTTCCAAAATTCATATCAGTACAAGCATTTTTAAATTATTTTATTTTAAAATGAATAATAAATATTCTAAAGTAATCTTTTCATTTTCATTATTATTATTATTGTTATTATTATTATTATTATTATTATTATTATTATTATTATTATTATTATTATTATTATTATTATTATTATTGTTTTATTATTATTATTATTATTATTATTATTATTATTATTATTATTATTATTATTATTATTATTATTATTATTATTATTATCATCATCATTATTATTATTATTATTGTTATCATTATTAATAATGTTCTAATAAATTATGACAAGCCAACGGTCAGAGCTGATTTATCAATAAAATTTCAAAACGTAAAGTTATCAACAAATGCACAATACAAATTTGCGTAAATATCAAATATCATTAAATGAAACTCGATTCAGTTCGACTCACACCACGATGTCAGACCCCCCCTTCAACAATCTTGTATTTGTGTCATAATCAGTTCTTAACTGCTCGACGCAAAGTGCTGGTACAATAATTATTGGCTTCACACAATTTCATATGGGTCACTAGAGAGGGCATCAAATCATTTGTATTGTCTTCCATTGAGAGGAAACAATTCAGATGATAAATTGAATTATTTGGCCATCATTTTTTGTCAATTGGATCAATGTTTTGGTAACTTAATATTGGGACACGGTATGAGAGCAGAAAAGAATGAATAGACCTCATCCAAGGTGACACGAATTGTCATCCTGATGTTTTCATAGAGGTTAACCATTGACTGTATTGTGATTTGTGGATAATCAGTGATTACTCATGTGCTATCAATGTGCATAATGTTGTTGATATTGTTATTTTTATTGTTGTTATAATAATAATTATAATAATAATTATTAACAATAATAATAATAATAATAATTATTATTATTATTGTTATTATTATTATTATTATTATTATTATTATTATTATTATTATTATTATTATTATTATTATTATTATTATTATTATTAAACAAATGATAAGATAAGCCTTTGCAGCAGAATATGAAATAAATGAGAAATTTTTTGAATATATAATAATCTTTTTCAATCTAAGGATTATCTTATAATTGAAAATTTCCTCATTTAATGCATTGAATGCTATTTATTTTCTACTTCTATAAAAATTAAATTATAATTACTAAATGTTTTCTTTTGATGCATCAGTAACTTATTTATTTTTAATTTAATTGATAAGTTTTTTTAAAAGAATATTAAAGTTGAATATCATAGTTAGATAATTTTATTGTAGTAATTATTGTATTTTGGTAAAACATTAAGACCGTGAGGACATTCCCGTAAGTCGACCGTTCACGTGTATCAAACGTTTGGGGGCATTTTAAAATTTAAAACAAGGACGGCTTTTTCAAAAATTTACAAAAAACCGTGTAACACCGGCACTTTTAGCAGTATTAATATTTCGCAACAGCCTCAAAAATCTGCGTCTGTTCTTTATTAATTTTGCTAGAAAGAAAGATTTTTTACATATTTATTCAAATAATATATAATTATATTTAAAAAAAATTTCATTTGCAATAAATTATGTGTAACGACGCACATGTGTCAATTCGTATTATTTTGGTAGATTTTTAATTAATTTTCCATATTATGATTATATATAAAAAAATATCATTCTAAATAATACAACTCTTATATGCCAGTGTAAGCAGTGCAATGTGTAGAGACATACAATTAATTCGAATAAAGAATTTATTCAAATTAACATTTCAGTAAATAATTGTCATATCTTCTCCAATAGTCAATATATCGACGAAAGCACGAACACTTGATCTGGAGATTGTATGGAGATTGTTGAAGATCTTGACCATCATCAGAGAGATCATTGCTAATAAGACTAAGGTTTCTGTTTCTTGAGTTTCCGGCATATTTGATTTATTGATTTTGACTCGATTTGATGATTGCGAAGTTAAATAATTCATTGTTTCTTTTTACATTGAATTTGATGATTTTTTTGGAAAAAGACCGGATTATTTAAACAATCGTTTTTAATTTAATTTTAATTTAATTAATTTAATAATATATTTGTACCCTAAGTTCTTGTCTATTAAGCCGAACTCGTGCATAAACCGGTTTCTCTAAATCAACATATATTAAAAAATTTTTTTTTAATCTTAGATAAGCCGTAAGTTTTAAGTATATTTTAATAAAATATCCAATAAATTATTAAAATATCTAATAATTATTACCCATCCAAAGATTTATTAAGAAATCCAAAGATTTATTAAACCATCCAAAGATTAATTAAACTATCCAAAAGATTTATTAAAAAATAAGATGCGTGCATAGTTTTGGCGTATTTAAAAAGAATGAAATTTTAATTTAATTGAAATTACATTATGAGCTTAAGAAAAAAAGAGGAAGGCCTGAAAAAATAAGGAAAAACGTCAGTAATTTGAAAGAATAAAGTTGCCTTTCTTTTTATTTTATGTTTTAATATTTAATGTTAAATTTTTCGTAGTTTTGGTTGTTTTCCTGCGTAAGTGGTTTTTTATTGATCCACAAGTCAAAAATATTAGCTATTTAAAATGCAAGATTTTTATTTTTATATTAAGATTTTATTTGTTTTAAAAATATATTCTAAGTTTTTTTTATTTGAAAGGCTATTTTTTTCTTATTTTTTAATAAATCTTAGATGGTTTAATAAATCTTTGGATAGTTTAAGGATTTATTGGATATTTTAATAATTTATTAGATTTTTTAGTAATTTATTGGATACTTTACGATTTTATCGGCATATACGATTTTCGGGTTTAAAATCTTTTTGTTTTAATTGCCATTTGACACGTGTGTGCAGCAATAAATATATACATCTTATCATAAAAATTTCTGTAATCCCTGGTAAAATGCAAAAATATTTTTGGAAATGCAAAGAAGACTCGAAAATCTTTCCCAATCAACGTAAACTAGAAGCGGTGAAATATTCAGAAGAGTATGGCAATGCGGGGCCTGACATCAAAATTACAACCCCTGGATCTAAGTGTTAATAAATCCTTTAAATCATTCAAATTGAAGAGGCAATAAGGGTCACTTGTAGCGAAGAATAAATTTGAAGAGAATCCGAGAGCGAAATTGAATCAGAAATTCCAGCATCTTATAATGATATTCTTGAGTTTTTCAATACTGAATCAGGAGAAGAATTTGATGGCTTTGATTAGCGAGATTAAATTAAAAGGAAAATTATTAGTGGGCCAATATTTTTTTAAAAATGCATAACCTTTTCATTTAATATATTTTGTGTATAAGCCGTACTTATGTATAATCCGATACTATTTTTATGAATGTCGGATTGATTTTTTTTTAGATAAGCCGCGGCTTATAGACAAGAACTTAGGGTAGTTCAATTTTAATTGATAAAAGTGCTAGTCAGAGGCAATACAGTCCCTAGTACTAGTTTAAGAGTAAGTAAAGTAGTCTAAAGGATAACTTCACAATTTTATAGGTTTTTTTATTAAATGCAATTTCAATAAATGGTATTAATTGGTACAGTTTATACTGT
>CAUHTR010006456.1:0-18215 GCA_959609185.1 Schmidtea polychroa
TAAATCAATTTCCCATATAATATATGTGAAGAATTTAGCTAAATATAAATAATATTCCAAGCAATGTAATTGTAGAATTTCAACATTCCACAAACATACGAATATATAATAATATTTTAAATACACTTTACACTCCTGATTACACTCCTCCTTTTAAAATATATCTTTAGTTTTTAAATTCTACATTTCCTATTTTTATTTTACCTGTTGACATCTTTATTCTATTCTCAATCACTTCTCCGGGCCCATCATATATATCATCAACAACGTTTTTTGAGAAGCAAAAACATTTGGAGGAGGATTGGAATACACAATCTCGATGAAATAGGTCTGATGTTAGAGAATTTTGAGACTTACGAAGCTGTTATTTCAAAGGTGCAGCGGATGTAGAAATTGGGCGAATATGAACTGCCAACTCCATTTTGTGAATGTAAGCTCTGATTATATTACATGTCTTTTTGTTTATAAAAGGGAAGCGTAGGTATATTACTGGCTTATTGACATTCTCCTTTTGTGTATTATGCCTATTGGAGTTACATTCACTCAAAAAGTATGTTTCTACGAACTCCTTTGGGTAATTTAAAAAACTGCTTTGGGTTTTTACCTTTTGGGTTAAAACCGTGTTTTGAAGTTTTCAAGGGTTTCTTGTTTTTTCGTTTTGTCCGAACAGTTCCTTATTGCTCTTTTTCTCGCTCCGACTAATAGAGCAATGTTTCGTTGGAATGGAACGTGACTTGTGTCCACTGTGTGTACTTTTTGTGAATAAATCTGTGTTAAATGTGAGTGTGTCTGGATCTTCAGAAGGACTTATCATGGTATCTAAGAAAGCAATTTTGCCTTCTGGGCCAGGTAGTTCAAGAGTGAACTGTATATTTGTGTTAGTGAAGTTATGTTATGTTAAGAGGTACCGTGGAGACTATGAAAATGTCATCAATATATCTTTTCCACACCAGGATTTTATCTCCAAAAATGATCTAATATTAGATTCTATTTGAGCCACGTAGAAGATAGCTAAAATTGGTGAGAGGTTGTTACCCTTAGCTAAACCATGAATTTCTTTGAACGGTTTCCCTTTAATTAATACCGTATCTGAGTTTATGGCTAGTTTGATAATTTCTTTGAAATCTTGTTCAGATAAGTCTGGAAAAAACAGTTTCTGGTTTGAAGGTTTCGAAGAAAGAAGCTGCAACTGAAAAGACGTTGTTCTCTTTAGTGAAAGGGATGGATTTATAAAAATTTAAAACGTCAAGAGATCCCCAAAAGTATTGTTGCTTTAATGATGTGGAAAGAGATAAGTTTGTAATTTCTGTAACAAATTGGTTTATGTTTTTAAGATGATAAGGGATAAAATTTAGTAGATTTTTGAGGATTTCAGCAAGAATCTTTGAAAGAGTTGTGGGTGGAGTGTCAACATCAGATACAATAGGTCTACCATTTAAAGGATATTTGTAATCTTTGAACAACATTGTCATGGTACTTGGTAAAGGTTCGCTACAATTGCATTTTGCAAGTAAATCTCTGATTTTGAGGTTAGTCTGTTTGTTAGCAATGACAGAGAATTTCTTATTATATGCAATCTGCAATGACGATGGTAAGATCATTTTGTTTGTTGGAGTATAGTTTTCAAGATGTTCGTTGAATACTGATTCATAATGATCCGTGTTAATCGCCACAAGTCTGTTTGTTTTATTTGAAGGCAGAATTGTTAAATCTTTAAGGTTTTTAAGTGTTTTTATATTACAAGTAAGAGATTTTTGTGTCGAGAGTTGCTTTTTCATGAGATTAGTCTGTTTCTTGACAATGTCCTTAATGTCATTTTCCAAATTGCTAATATTCTCGTCGATGTCACTTGAAGGTCCGGCATGTTGACGTATGTTCTGCGATTCGGATTGAAAAGATGATTGTATTTTCAGCGATGTTAGAAGATTCTAAATGAGATTTTGTTTTTAGTTTTTTTTAAGATGTAAGCCTAATTGTCTTTCTAGGCTTTCAAAAGTAGCATTGGTTATAATTTCAGCTTTGTTAAGATCTTTTTGGTTTGTTTGTGGAACGAAAGCTGGTCCCTTACTAAGAAGATTTTCTTGTGCTTTGTTGAAGATGTGGTCGGATTTGTTTATAAAAGGATGAGTTGTTTCTAAGAGATTGGTGTTGTTGGATGTTTTTTTGAATAAGCTTGTTTAATTTTTATGTTTGTGAAAGCTGAGTTCATTCGAAGGATTTTGACAACAGATAGTGTGTTTCAGTGTTAAAGGAGCACAAGGACTTTGCAATAACATGCTGAGATGCAGAGTGTTAGCCATTCTCTCTCTTGTTTTATTGCTTGTTGGGATGGAAAACTGGACTTGAGTTTATTTGTGACTACAAAACCTTTAGTATTATACTGCGTCTTTTACATTCTTTTAGAAAATATAAGTGGGATTTCAGTTTAATTATTTTAAGACTACGAAAGAGAGAATGATCAATTCGTTGATGGGCGTCGGCCATTATAGTATTATAAGAATTATAAGAAATTATATAAAATCCTGATGTGGAAAATATATATTGATGACATTTTCATAGTCGCCACGGTTCCTCTTAACATAATTTTGGCACATGCAAACTCCACTAACACAAATATACAGTTCACTCTTGAACTACCTGGCTCAGAAGGCAAAATTGCTTTCTTAAATACCATGATAAGTCCTTCCGAAGGTCCAGACACACTCACATTCACCACAAATTTATTCACAAAAAGTCTACACAGTGGACACATTCTTCCACTGCAACGAATAATCGCTCTATTAGCAGGAGAGAAAAAAAACCAAAATGGAACTGTTCGGACAAAACGAAAAAACAAGAAATCCTTGAAAACTTCAAGACACGGTTTTTACAAAATGGATACCCAAAGGAGTTCGTAGAAAAATACTTTTTAAGTGAATACAACTCCAATAGGCATAATACACAAAAGGAGCATATTAATAAGCCAGTAATATACCTATGCATCCCTTTTTTAAACAACAAGACATGTAATATAATCAGAGCTTACATTCACAAAATGGAGTTGTCAGTTCATATTTGTTTGAATGGTCTTATTTTCATTTAGTGGTTATTAATACGATTCCTGGCCGGAAGAAGACTGTTAAACAGTCGAAATATATAACAAAGTTATATTTTTACATACTTAGTTGGCGATTTTCAATTATTAACATCTTGCCTTCTTTCTTTGATTAATTATTATTATTATTTATATGGATGTTTTGCTCTCAAAATATTAAAATTAAAAATATATATTATAGTAAATTAGTTAAAACATGAATTATAACATCAGCTATTTGTCGATTTAGAATAACATAGTTTGAACCAAAAATTATCACTCTATAAAAATTCCCAGTATAAAAATACTTTTAAATTATATAAATTTTAATAATTTAAATAAAAATAATAAAAACAATTAAAAATAAACAACAAAGAAATAATAAAAATATTAATTAATAATATAAAGTGATGATTTCTTGGTAGCAGCATTTATTATTTAAAACAATAAAATGACAATTTAAGCCTTTTGCTGCAAATAATGTATTTAATGAAAAAATTTTCGACTATAAGATAGTCTTGTCGATCTCCTCAAATAAGCTTGACAAGGACTATCTTATAGTCGAAAATATTGTCATTAAATACATTATTTGCAGCAAAAGGCTTAAATTATCATTTTATTGTTTTAAATAATAATAATAATAATAATTATTATTATTATTATTATTATTATCATAGAATAAATCAACATCTTAGTAAATTAATAAATACGTGAGTTTTAAAACTCTTGAGCGTGACTAGAAAATAACCTTAATTTTTATAAGAATAGTTTAATTTAGTTAAATAATTATGTAGTAAAATTAATGGAAAATACTTTAAATTTGTATATTTTAAACTCTATTATTAGATTATTAAAGTATTGATGTCTTTTATTTCCGTATCTATTTATTGTGCCTTAATGAATCTTATTTTAATGAAATTTTCATGCTAAAGCGTTCAAAACTTAAATAAAATACGTTTTTGAAATATAACAGTCATTATTATAAAATGATGTTTACTTTTTATCTACGTAAATGATGCGGATAAGCCTATGTTACAAATGCTTATTAAATTAACCAGTTCGATGCCATGAATGCCGGATATATCCGGTGATCAAGAATAATTATAATACCTTGTATGCCGGATCTTGGAAATAATAATCCAAGTGGAAAATTTTCGATTATAAAATAAATTTTTTCAATCTCTTATTATTTATATAGGAACTATATTGTGGATTGTTTTATGATGATAATATCGATCAAATTGACCTCAAGGATCTGGAAAATGTTTTTATGAAACAACCTTATCAATCTCAAATGTTAATGGAAAATTTCAACCTCAATTTATTTGACCACGGAATATCGTTTCATAATGTCATTGAGGCATTCAAAAAAAACCCTGATGACTTATTAAATTTCCTCATCATGATTGGACAAAAATCCAAATTGAGTGAATCCGATGAAAATAGCATTAAAATGCTGATTGCCAAATCTGATAATAAAACAAGTCTTTTAAAGCACATCACTATAGAAATTGGGTCTTCTCAGACTGCAGAACAGCGTTTCAGGTTCTCAAATTTTCTAAGAAAGTTGGTCATTGATAACTTGTTGGCTTCAACTGATTCAATTCCTGGCGTCATAGTTGATATCAATGAAAAATTATTATATCTTTTAATTGTAAATAATAAATTTCCCCTGACTCTTAAACATTCGGTATTTTATGAGTTGGGCTGGTTGATTCTGATTACAAATTTTCAAGGAACAATACAAATTATTTTATCTCTTATTCATAATTTAATAGAAGCCCAATTAGTTCGACAACTATGTAGTCTCTTGCAATCTAAATGCATGGTTTTCTTTAACCCATTACTTCTCGTTAATTTGTGGCGACCGGACTTGGCTAATGTTGTTACAATGGAAGTTTTACTTGATACTTGTTTCCCTACTAAAGTAAGGATATTTTCCGACTGATTATTTTCAATCATTTTCATTATTGTTTATTTTCATTTTTGTTATTTCTTACTAATATTTTTAATAAGTATTAATATTTATTATTATTATTTTTTTTGATGGTATGTGTGAAAGATTCAGCGAAAAAACAGAAAAAGAAATTTTGTATTGAAGTGATCGGAAACTATTTTAGAGCGAAAATTTAAATTTAGGAATGAATACTACGGATCATGGCTTGCGTAGTTATTTATTCGAATCATATTATTATTATTATTATTATTATTATTATTATTATTATTATTATTATTATTATTATTATTATTATTATTATTATTATTATTATTATTATTATTATTATTATTATTATTATTATTATTATTATTATTATTATTACTTTTATTATTACTATTAATATTGTTTTATTTTTTTGTTATTAGTTTATTTTATTTTTACTATTTTTAATTATTATTATTATTATTTCTTAATAATTATTTATTATTATTAATTATTTTATATTAATAATATTTATATTATTATTTTTTATTATTATGTATTATTAATATTAGTATAAAGTGATGATTTCTGGGTATTATCATGAATTAAATTTTAAACAAACAAATGATAATTTAAGTCTTTAATTGTTTAATATTAATATTAATAATAATAATAATAGTAATAATAATAATAATAACAATTACTTTTATTTTAGAGTACGTATTCTCAATTAAATTATGTTGAACAGCTCTGTTTAAAGATAAGAAATAGATGGGATACTTTAAAAAAATTTAATTCACGTTTAAGGTAAATTTATTAATTATCAATTTGCAGATCGTGATGTTTCATTGATCAAAATCTCATTAGTTATTCAAAGTCCGTGACATATTTATCATATAAGTCCATCAGAATTATTCCCACTAAGAATGATATTGAATTCATTACAGCAGAAACCTCTGCATTGTGTATAAGTCGGCACCATTTTTGATGAATTTTCATCATATAAATGACCAACTGAGGTCGTTTCAGTTTTATCATAAACATATTGAAATTATTCTTTAAATAAAGAAACAATCATCCATTAAAAAAGTAATAATTTCTGTCACTTCAACTGATCTGTATTTAATAGATTTTATTTGATCATATATTTTACCTAAACTACTATATAACCACATGAAACTTCCATTACTGGGAATAAATCACTGTTATATATGGTCTATTTCGTTATCTGAATTATCATGTTATATATATATAATATTTATTATGTCATGTATTCCGCTACTAGATGCATCTCGTGCTTTATTGTAGGGCAGTGTCAGAGATTGGGAGTTCGCAGATTTTTCCCGAGGCCCCGTGCTTTCATATTTCTAGCAATCATTAGTAGCTAGGGCAAGTTTTTGTTTCGTAGTTTTTCCAAATTAAAGTTAATTAAAAATTGTCTAAGATCAATCATGCAATAAGATAGGTTAGAGAGGGTGGCTATGTTATCAATAGAGTAGGAAATAACAAAACAGATAAATTTATCGAAGAATTAGCAGTAAAAAATTTTGTACGAAATAAGAATAAAAAATATTAAGTTTATGTATATTATTGAATATATTGAAGAAATAAATATTTCATTAAATAAATTGATAAAATTATATTGATGGATCATTTCTTCCTTTCTGGAAAAGGGCTTCGCATATAATATTTTCCCAGGGCCCCGCAAAACCCACAGCCGGCTCTGCTTTATTATTACAGGCTACTGACAAAGCAAAATTCAAATTATCACTCAAAACAAATTTTGGATAATATTTTAACGGAATAGCCTTTTTAAATTCATTATCATCAAGATCTGTTTCATATTTCTAAGTAACTTCAACAGATTTACTATCATTAACATTTTCTCAATCCATAATACTGTTTTCCATATCGAAATGATCTCGGAAGGTAAATCTAAATAAGCATTCATCGTTCATTTTGAAATCTCTTCCAATTTATCCCAATAATGAATTGATTGATTTAAACATCATTGAAAAAAAAATTCCAGAATATGAGCATAAAAAAATTGACAATTATGAACTTATTTATTATTTATTTTCTTTTGTTTGATTATAATGAAACGTTTCGGTCTGTAATCCTATCTTGAAAATGAAATGTTTGACAATTCCATATACCCCTCAGTTTTATGAATACGACAACGAAACCCAGTTGTGATGTACTATCTCTGACTGCCATGGGAAATACGAGTCACCTAGAATTAATAACCGGTCTATCTGATCCCACGGGTCTTGAAGAGCACATGATATTGGATTTGATAGAGCGTACCGGGTGCAATTCCTTTCACTCCTTAAGTGAAAATGAAACTGTTAATTTAGGTAAAAATAAACTTGAAATAATTATATAATAAATTACCTAATTAGTTATTTTTAAAGTAAATTTCATTTTTCAACTATAGAATCCGAAATCCTAGAAGATGATTGTGATAAATCGATTTACTTTTCCGCGGTGTCAATTCGAAAAGTCTGGGAATGCATGATTTTGTCTTCTCCAATCAAAATTCGGCAACTTATTATCGATTATATCCACTCAAAAAATTCATGGCTAGATGTGGAATTAATTGACGCAAAAGATTCCTTTTTTGTGCAATTTCGTTCAGCTTTGGAAATCGGGAATTTAGAGTTATCAGAGGAGGTTAGTTTTTGAATTGAGTAACAACAGATTAAATTCTGTTTTTTGTATTCTCAAATATCAATTTTTTTGAAAAATTTATTTCTATAATATTTAAAATAAATATCTTTAAAATTAATTTTATTTATTTTTGTTAAGCTCTTTCTGGGATTTTACTAGATTAGTTTTAATACGGAAATTATATTATTGAAATAATGAACTTTTTATAAAAAATACACGTGAAAACTAATTATATATTCCATTTTGCAGGATGTGTAAAGTAACTATGATATTTTGAAATGAAATATTTTTAAACATTCAAAATAAGACTACAAAAAATATTGACTCTGCAACATTTACTTGATAAAATTTTATATTTTCTAACAGAATAATATTTATATTAACATTAATGCACTTATTTAATCGATGATATAATGAATTCATTACATTTTCACACATTTCTGATGATATTTCAGTTGCCAAAAATCATGTAGTTATTGGAGATTGGTTTTCTTGTGTCGTCTACTTTTGTTTTCAGATGGTTCCAAAAATAAAGTTGAGTTCAGGTGATATTGTCAGATAAATTGTCAAGGTCTTCAAATTTATCTTTCAATGAACATTACTTGACACATATAATGATTAAAATTAAAATTAGTTTTGAGATCATTCTACTATCAACTTGTGGTTAGAAAAGACATTTAGGCATATTTAAATAGGTTCTTCCATACAAATTCTCATGGAAAAGAATTGAATATAAACACGTGCAATAGAAATTCTATGATTGTGTCAATTTTAACAAAACCCTATCAAAAATATTAGGTTTTCATACCCAAAATCAGGGATCTCAAACTCAAGCCATAATGAGGGCATTGTTTGGTCAAAAACATAAGCCGGAGGGCCGCATGACTGCTACATCTTCATACAGTGATTTAAACTCATAAATCTAGCAATGGTAGAAAAAGGAAAATTTATAATTTATATAACAAAAATTTGATAGTGAGGTGTTTTCAACTGAGAATTAAATATTTCAATGATTTATTAAAATAATTTTAAATGATAAATGATTGACTATTTAAAATTACTTTTAAAAACATTTTCTAAAAATGGTGCAATAGATAAATTTTCTAAATCGAAATTTTTAAATTAAAAAATTAGACAAGCTTTTATTAGTAAATCATTTTTAAAGAAATATATTTTAAATATCGAAATTTTAATAAATGGTTTTTGAAATATTTTATTCAACGATGAAAATTTGTTTGGAAATTATACAATATTTCATTAAATAAATACTTGGAATTATGTCGTTAACTTTTGAACAGGAGTTAAAAAATGATTTAGAAGATGTGTTAGCATCTTCTAATATGTCATGGATTTTAGATTTTATTTTATTAATATAGCAGTCATTGTGCTGCTGGTTTACATTAAAATTCTAAAGCTAGTGTTAATGTGAAATCAATCCAATTTTTGACCACTTAACTGGCATCGTTTTACATCAACTAATACATCAATGTTAAGTTTAATGTCCTGCGATGAAACCAGGCTCAGAGATGGTTGCAGATGCTCATTACTAAGCCTTGATCTTAATGGTGATTTGATAATCTTCATGGAAGAGAAAAATGGATCACAAACATACGTACTTCCAAACATTGCTGTCATTCTTGTTACAACATAGAGTAACACGAGGAACCTTTCTTTTTGAAACAAACTGATTTTATTCTAAAATTCCAACATCAGATTACTTTTGTTTTACCATGGAATCACACTGAAGATCCGGCAATTCCAACGTCATTTTCTCTATTACATTGTAAATGTCAACAGCAAATTGTGTGGAAAAAAGCTGAAAATGTGGTTCAAGCGCCTTAAAATAGTTAAACGCAACACAAACTGTTGATGCAAATTTGAAATTATATATGTGCATTATTTCAAGGATTGCTTTTGGACTTTTCCAATAATTTCAAAGCTGGGAAATGGGCTAAATTGTCAGCAATAAGCTTTTTTTGAAACATATCAGTTTTACCTTGAATGATTTAACAGTCATACATCTGTGCAATGACCTGTCTTTCGCCCTGGAGTTTTAAGTTTAATGCATTCAAATGGCCAGTTAAACCTGTCAGAAAAGCAAGATCGCAGATAAATGTAACATCAGTGAGCTGTGGGACTTTATTCTTTATTTTATTTTCATGAAAGAAAACACTCTTCTAATTCTTGAAATATATCACGTCCAATTGTCGTACCTTTCAGTGGTATCAAGTCTAGAAATTCTTCAGTTACATTCAGTTTTCTGTCCACCTCTCTAATGAATACTGCGCACTGTGAGGTGTCTGCCACATCAGTACTCTCATCAAGAGCGATTGAATATGTTTCAAAATCTTTAGACTTTTAAAGCAATTGTTTTCACATTATCTGCTAAATCTGCTACCCTGTTAGCAACTGTATTGGCAGATAAACTTATGACTTCGAAAAGTTTTTTTTATCAGGAATTAAAATTTCGCTGGCAATCAAAATGCATTCGCGATGATTCAGCTATAATCTTGCTTAGCTCAAAACTTTTTTTACAGAATTTTCCGAAAATAAGTTTCGTTGCTATACAATTCCTATCTTAAGCTGGTTAACTTTTTCATTCCTGAGTGACGGCGAAGGTTGAACTTCTTTGGTACTGCGATTGTCTGCTGACATATAAGACCCTGAATTTTATTTTTAACCTCAGAGAATTCTCTCAGTTTCCTTGGAAAACCCTTTTTTCATCAACTGGTGTTCTTTTTTAGATAACGAAGTCAGTTTTAAAATTTAAATATGAAAGTTATTATTTTTAAAACAACAGAATTTTTTTTGAATACAAATATTTTTCGATAAAACTCATAAGAATGCCGTAACGAAGCTTTTATTAATTTTCAAGCAGATACCGTCTATCCAAATAAAAATAATATGAAGTTAGGTTTTAATTTGTTAGCCAATTACGATTTTAATTGTTTGATAAGTTTGGTTAAATTACATTATCTGCGGGGTTCACTGAGGGCCGCAAAAAATACAACGCTGCAGACCGCGTATTTGGACTCCTGCTATACGCGTTAAGTTATAAATGTTCATTTTGAAAAAAAATGAATAATTGATAATACTAATTTGTGATCGGTAATGATAATAATCTTTCGTGTGGTCAGGAAATGAACAAGTACCAGTTTGTGTATAGATTTCGTTTTTCCTCCGTGATTTTGACTGTATGATTGTAGTGTGTGCGGAAATTCACCGGGAAGTGTATACATTTTCTGCTTATATCAGATTCAATTTGGAAATGAAGTATTTCATATCAAGCCAACAATAAAATAAAGTTAGTGATTAGATTAAAATAACTTTTTGTTTTAAAAATAATACATGAAAAATTTTTTTATTAGGTTATATTGTAACATTTTCAAATATATATTAAAAACAAATTTTTTTATTGTAAGTTCTTTAAATTAAATGATTTCTATTTAAAGATCTATCAAAAATGCATTTTTACCCGCCTGGAATATTTGAAATTTCATGTGAATCTAATAAATCCCGCTTCTCTTCGATTGGAATTATTGGAAAACATCTACAGCCTTCTCTTTATCACGGAATACGATCTTTTCACCCAATTTCTGTCCATTGTCGACTCGACTAACTCTAGAAATATCTGGCCATGGCCAGAAACGATTAAAACAAAACATTCGAGACCGAAATTAAATTCTAATGTAGCAGAATCTATTCCGAAATTGAATAAAGTTGGACTTCATGTAATTGTTTGATGAATTAAATTTCTCTACAGAATCGATTTATTTGTTCGATTTTCTTGTTGAAAGATCTTTTGGCTTGTATTGAAAGACATCTTATGGAAATAACGACAATGGATTTTACGCATTTCAAATTTAGTAAGCAAAATGACATTGACACAAAAATGGCATGTTATATCAACTATCCTGCTTATCATGAAATTAAAGTAAGAGACAGATCAGAATTTGAATACGATCATAGTATCTTATAGCCTCGAATTGAGATCCTGTCGAAATCTTTACACAGTATTCGTTGGCGGATTAATTTGCTGACTACAAACCAGTTGGATTTCACTTACGACTCAATTGGAATTATAGATATGCCGATAAATGTATTATTCGATAACGATTCACGGCAATTTTCTGATATATTTCGACCACGAGTTAATAGAAGTAAGGACAAATTTTTGAATTAGTTTTCATTATTATTATTATTATTTTGTGAGTTTTAACCCTTTCGCTGCTCCGCACGTATATTATCGCAAAAAAAACCGTGCCACATACGCTCCAAACGAGTATATTCGCATATTGTTTCAATATAGTTTGCTTTGATTTAGCAATTTTAAATTCATCTATATTATATAATTACCTAAACAAAACGAAACAACCTATAAAAGAATTCCAAATCAATTTGGTCAAACAAATACTTCAAGAATTTCAATAATTTCAAGAAGGAATGCGCAGCGAAAGGGTTAAAAGTTTTTAAATTTTAAAACTTTTATAATTTTTAAAGTTTGAATTGAAAAAACAGAATTTTTAGCGAAATTAATTTTAAAAAAATCAGTTAATTAGTTTGTTTAAAAAGAGCAATTTATATTGATTTAGTTTTATTTTCAATTCTACCTGAAGGTGACAGTGATTCTGTCGAAATATATTGTAGTATTTGGTGATTCTTATAATAAATTTGAAAGTTACACTTTGTTTTTTCCGATAATCAATAGAAGCACTTTGGAATTGATGAAGAGATGTAGAAAATTAATGAAAGAAAAACTATCAATGATTGGATTGAATATGTGTGATATAAATTGTGAAGTTGGTCTATTTCAATTCTTACTTAGATGGTGTTCGGATCATGGTTATGAATATTTATGTCATGACTGCCCGTCATCTCCATTCTCAAGTTCCTGATCACTATCGACTGAAGGAATTGATTAATATTAGTAAACACAATTTTGTGAAAAATTTATTAAAATGTTGTTTGATTTCAACTTTTGTGAGTTTTAAAAGTTTTAAAATTTTAAAACTTTTATAATTTTTAAAGTTTGAATTGAAAAAACAGAGTTTTGTGAATTTTTAGTGAAATTAATTTAAAAAAAATTAATGAATTAGTTAATGAGTTTGTTTAAAAAGAGCAATTTATATTGATTTAGTTTGATTTTGATACCTGAAGATGGCAGTGATTCTGTCGAAATATATTGTAGTAAAATATATATATATATATATATATATATATATATATATATATATATATATATATATATATATATATATATATATATATATATATATATATATATATATATATATATATATATATATATATATATATATATATATATATATATATATATATATATATATTGGATTTGGTGCTTTTCGTTATATTTAAGTCAGTGCCATTGTTTGGTGACTATTATTATTATTATTATTATTATTATTATTATTATTATTATTATTATTATTATTATTATTATAAAGTGATGGTTTCTTGGTAACAACATAAATTAAATGTTAAACAAGTAAATGATAAACCAAGCCTGTGCTAAATAGTGCTAAAATCCTATTTAATTTCTCGACATTTAGCTCTTTCAATTTTCAAATGCTTTTTAGATCTTTCTAATTTATATTCTGCCTTTACATTGGTTTAAAATTTTGATTAGATGAACTAAATAAAAAAAAATTAAATTCCTAAAGGTTTATAAAAATCAATAGAAAAACTAAATATAATTGTATTTTATTTATTACTCTTAAAAGTTCTTAACATTTTATTGAATGATATTTAATCTAATTATAATTGTATATCTAAAAAATTCTAAAGACTAAAACTATTTTAAAAGCACACAAATTTTACATTATTATTAGATTAGAGTAGTGATTTTAATTATTTTAATGTTAAATTTTGGATATTTATCTATCTATGATAAGAATCGCTTCACATTTTTTTTGTTAATTTTGTCACTGACTAAGGTTTTAATTGATATATTTTTTCTATTATTCCTTGGTTGACATTTTTGGAGGTCTCTGTTTACCGAGGGTTTTCCAGCAGTATCTAGATGTTAACTCCTTGGTACAAGTTTTTCAGTGTACTTCAAATCTATATTTCTTTAAATGCAATGCCGTGATAAAGTTGACAATGTTTTTTTTAAAGCATATTTGCTTTGGTGTCTGGGAGTTTTTCATTGTGCAAATATTTTACTTTTTTGTGAGGTTTGCCAGAACTTGCTTCAATATTCAAGACTTGTTTACTATACGAATCGAAGGGGCAGTGGGTTTCTTTGAGGATCTTGATATCGAGTTAGTCTCTGAATGAATGGTCTTCCAATTAGTAGAGCACACAAGCTTTGGATCACAATATAATGAGTAATGACATCGTATAGCAAATCTTATATAAGTAAACTTTTTACGCAGTGTTTTTAAATTGAAAATATATCGACTAAAAATAAATTTTATTCATTACAATATGAAATATAGCTGATCTTTCCTAATGAATAATTTGGTTCCATTTCTTGTTCACTTTATATACTATCACGAAATATAATTACACTAATTAAAATATAACATTTTTAATTTAAATAAATTTATCGCTCATGTTTTGCGATTTTACTAAATTTTAGTTTTCCAATTTTAACTGGTTCTGGTAGTCGGTAGTGGAATCATTTCTAAAAAGATACAAAACGATTCAATTATTATTTTTATTTTACTTATGTAAAATTTTGTTTGACAGAAATGCGATCAAGATCAACAACATTGACTTATAAGCCATCTATAAAAATTCACAAAAAGAAGAGTGTGATAAATATAAAAGATACAGTGAAAAATAGCGATTACAGGGATGAAAGTTTCGATGAAGAAAGTAAGATTAGTTTTCTAGAATAAAAATCAAATTTTTAATTGTAATATTTTATTATTCATTAAAATCTTAAACAATTAAAAAAACATTTTTGCATATTCAATCTAAGATCAAAACTAATTCTCATATTTCTGTAAAATTAATAAAATTTATAAAAATTTAAATGAAATAAATCATATTATAAGTTATATTATGGAATAAAAATAGAATTATTTTTTTAAAATTACAACAATAAATAGGTTCTTTTAATCTGTTATTATTGTATCTGAAAAATACTAATTACTTTGGATTGTTATTTATATTCCTAAACTAACTTTAACCTTTGAAAAATCACGTGATGTATTGACACAGTTGTCATGAGAATGTCAGTTTGCAGCTTAGCTATATCCAATTTTTGTCTTACTAGTACTTTAACGATATCCTATTTATAATTAGTAAATAGATAACGTATATACTCGCGTATAAGTCGAGTAAATTTTAAGAGGTTTTTAAGTCCTAAATTGGAAACCCGCGTATAAGTCGAAGTAACAAAAAATAAAAAAAGGTTTAATGATTTCATTAAAAATTAATTTGTACGTTTTTGACCCGCGTATAAGTCGAAGTGGCTATTTTGACTTGAAAATTTGACGTAAATTTCTCGACTTATACGCAAGTATATACCCTAAATATAAAATAATAGTTGTAAAATAATTCAAATGGTGGACGGACGACTTACAATGGTAATTATATATGTTAAATAACTATGCAAGGCTGATTACCAGATGGCTTTAGCCACACGTGATCATTTATTTTAAATTGGTTTTCAACTTGTTGAATAATGTTTTTATTTTCAATAAATCTAAGTCCTGCATTGTAAGTATATATAACATTTGCAGACGGTTTGGAGTAGGCATTTACTGCAGTGTTGCTTTATCAATAAATTGTTTATTGAATCTGATCTTGTGCTCGTTTCTCATTTTGTTGCTATTAATGGTTATATATATGCACCAACCTTATATATAAATATACATAAATTTCGTTTAACGATCACCTTTCAAAAAATGCTTACCTAGATACATGGATTTTCATCTACACTTTCAGTTTTTATTTCTTGCCAGATTGCATATCGAGAAGGACTGTAATCTATTATCTTCAGAAATTTCTTTTAATTAAATTTGGTTATGTCAATAACTAACCTTTTTCATGGACCATTTACATCTAATTGTATATTACTAATCTTTACTGATTGAGGATCAATCAATTGACACTTGGTGCACTTCTTCACTATTTCTCCTAACTCGTTTCGCTGATTACCGATTAGTTTAGTGAGGAATTTCAAACAGTCTCTCCAAAATCTCTTCCATTGAATTTTTTCTTGAATTGTAAAATGACGAATTTTTATTTTCTTTTTTGAATTTTTTAAAACGATTATCAACTTAATAGTGTTCTAACTCGAGGAAAAAGTCATGAAAGAATAAAAGTTTTTAGAAAATATTATATCAGAAAAGATTGTTAGAAAAATTCATGTGATTTCCATTATTCATTTTGGTCGGCTTATATCTTGTATGAAAGAATAATATACATTATTTTTAAATTTTGAGGAATTCGTTATATGTCGTCAATCTATGTTTGACACTATGTATGATCTTTTACATCTCTACGAAATTATAGTTTCTGAAATTGGAATTAATTGAACTATATTTTAAATTATATTGTAATTTTAAATAATGTTGTTGCTACTACGTCTTGCATTTGTTTCTTTATTTAGATCAATCAGTTAGCTTTCGAATAAATAAAGAGGAGTCGAAATATTCAGCAATTCGGTTTCCTGGAAATCGAGAAACGTCAGCGTCAACGAGTGACAATGATTATCAACTCTTTTTGACTTCGGTGGCAAGTTCAACAAAACCAAAAATGAATTGTCGATTTCTTATGGAATCCATTCCATGGATAATTCAACCGGTAGAACATTTAGCAATAACAGCTCTAGTTTGTGGATATCAACAAAAAGCTCAAATTATTGCTGAAGTAATTTATTGTTATGTGTTAGTGTTGAAAATTACCTTTGGAGCCTGTGAGATGTGTCAAATTTAAAAATATTAAATTTCTTAAATATTAAAAGATAAAGTTTTAAAAATTCGAATAATACATACAAATTTATAAATATAAACCGCAAACATTTGATTAATGAATCTGTAATTCCATTTCTAAAAACCTTAACCAATTTGAAAATTCTGGCTCAAAATGTTTTTTGTTTTTGAAAGACTTATCTAAGGCTTCACCCCATTCCTAAGTCAAGTTTATTTGGCTTTCATCGATACTATGTAATAAACCTTATCCCAACCGTGCTCGAAACCAAAGGTTTTACAATTTTACCACTTCACTACCAAGCCACGTTAAATCGACAATCGTTGTACCATTTTTATTAAATGTATTATTGCATTTGTTATTTTATGCTTCAATTAATTTATAATTTTTAATTGCGATTAACAACATTTTCCAAAGATATTTAATTTCTTAGGTATATAAGGATGTAGATATCGCCACGAAAAATCCTTTATTACATGATTTATTAACCGAGATACGATATCGTGGTTCTTTAGAGAAGTTTGTCGAACAGCTAAGATCTTTGAAGACTTCATTGGTTGAAAATGAACAATTGGTTGAGAGCAGCCGATCATTTGGACATTTTGATTGGACAAAATTACAAGGTCTTAGTGCCAAAATTTCATCGAATAAAGAAAATGAGATTGTTGAGGTAAAATCAAATTCTGACAGTATCTTTATATTTTTTTCTGCTTCAACTTCGTTAGTAGTAAATGATCTTGATTTCATTTGTAGATTGTTAACCATTTGTTAATGCTGAATTTTAATGAACGACCCTTTCTTAAACTACTGAATTCCGATGAAAATCAAATTGATCAAATCGTCAATCCGAATAATTATAACAATAAAAAGAAAGATTTTGATAGCGGTCTACTGTTAGATCTGGCATTAAACGGATCAAATAACAAGTGGCAATTGGTTCAAATGCTTTATCAAGTCGAGTTACACTATTCCGATGAAAAATTTACAATTGACAACAAAACTCTGGAGTCAACAGATTATCACAAATTTATCGGAGTAAAACCTTTTGTGAAACACTTGCAAGATGTTTTAGCTAATGAGTACAATGAAGATGATAACGAAACGTATGCGCATCTCGAAATGAGAGGAGCAATGGAAATAGACTATTCGACAAAAATGCAGAGATGGTTATCGAAACTGAAGGTTTTAAATAAGGAGTTGGAATTCAATATTAAAAACAGTCTCGAATTTCAATCATATAATCCAGATTCTGAAACTCGATTGACAATGCTGATTAAATTGAATGATTTTGTTAAGAAATCATTGAGTGATTTGGAAATGCCATTCAAGTGAGTTAAATGTTTTCTTCATATTTTCGAATTTTAAATTTTATAACAATATCTTAGTTTTCGTTGTATACCGAAATTCCTTGATTATTAAGAATTTCATTGATCCTCTGTCATTTAACTAAAATTTTATTTTCAAAAAAGGGTGAAAATGGAAATTTCTGAGGCTGTAAAAATCAAGTGATTTTAAATTAAAAATTAAATGAAAACCAAATTTTATAGAAATACAAAAGTGTAATCAGGAATAGAATTGATAGCAAATAGAAAAAAGAATGAATACCGTATTGTAGAAAGGAGCAAAACTAAATGAAAGAAAGCTTGG
>CAUHTR010006457.1:0-18214 GCA_959609185.1 Schmidtea polychroa
GGGCTCATATCTATCTACTATTTTCATCAGAATTAAAATGTGTTTCTACCTAAACTTCAATAGACCCAATAATTATATAATTTTATTTACTTAAATCTCTATTGAAACATCTGCAAACGTCCACTAGTGTGTTAAAAACATCTGTCATATATCATTCAAACTTTCAAAGAAAACATAGGTCATTGGAAAACGTAGAGTTTTAAAATGGGTACCTATTTTACTTTCAAAAAGAAAAATGCTGAATGACTGAATTGAACAAGTCCTCAAAATACATAATGTTGAACCCAGAACGGGGAGAGCTGTCTAACTTCCAGAGTCTTGTTTGGAAGCGTCTCCTTCGGATTATCTAGATTTCTAATCATTGTAGTACATCCTTTAACCAAAACCTTAGAAATGTTAAAAATAGAAATGTCAAATGTGATGGAAAATTCATTTTGTCAAAGCTCCCTTATCCTTCCATTTGACTAAAGTATTTTGTTTTAATTGTTAAAACAAATTTTGAGCAATTATTATTATTATTATTATTATTATTATTATTATTATTATTATTATTATTATTATTATTATTATTATTATTATTATTATTATTATTATTATTATTATTATTATTATTATTATTATTATTATTATTATTATTATTATTATTATTATTATTATTATTATTATTATTATTATTATTATTATTATTATTATTATTATTATTATTATTATTATTATTATTATTATTATTCAACTTACACAGCAATAGAGAAATCTCATAAAGGAAAACAATGAAACGTGCTGATTTGATCCATCAGATATTTTCTCCGAATCATTTTCGTCTTCTTTTTTATAAAAACTTACCATTCTTTGTCTGAATAAAGGAAATGATAATAATAATATAGATGTTGTAAACATTTTAACTTAATGCGACTGGCATAGCTTCTGATAGTTCTCAATGTGGGCCTATCGGTAATGAGATAGGTGATGAGAATCAGAAAAGCTATAACCGCATGAGAGACCCCCAATCCCATCACAACCTCTCGAAAGATTACATATTGAGGTTTCCATATGATTTTGTAACTAAAAAGAGGTGATTAGAGTTAGATAAAGGTCGTATATTACTTGTCGAAATCGGAATGCCTGGGGGAAATAGGGCCACCAAGGTTGATATATCCATTATCAGGGGCCTTTACCCCTATCAATAAGAGTATATTTATAACCAGGCTAAGTAATGTGAGGAAATAGTTCATGGCATTCCTACCGGCAATTGAAAGTAAATGATAACAAAAAGAATAAATGTTCACTATTACCATTGCTTGGTAACAAATAGCAAAAGAGGATTCCGAATGATTTTCCTCTGAAAATTCATATCTGGCAGAATGAGTTTAGACCATGAAATGAACGACCGAATCTTATTACTGGGAGTTGTTCGATCAACCTCCCATTTCACCTTTTCCTTAACTGACTCTCTCAGTACCTCTTTGTGCTTTAATCGGAAATGAATTCTTTGCAATTGATCTCCTTTTAGTATCTCAACTGACGCAGATCCCTTTTTAAAAAACCTGAAGGCCTTCATTTGCTGATCACTAATCTGATTATCTAAATGAAATATTAATCACGCTCTTCCTTGGTATCAATCATCAAACGTTTCAAGAGTTTCCCGTTACACAAATCCTCCAATCGGGCCAGAATGAGAAAGTAGGTGAATCCTACATCATAAATCTTATTTTTTATCAACTTTCTTTTCGTGTCCTATAAGAAATCGTGGACCAAATAAATTTATTATGGATTTCAACACTCACCTCCACCATGTCCAAGCAACGGGTCATTGTTTTAAATACCTGCTTTATATCAAGGGTTATTTGAATTTCCTATAAGGAAATTAGCATTGTTTGGTAATAGGATATATTACCTTTGCTAATTCTGTTTCTTCGCGCCCATTCTCTTCAATCAACGCCATGATTACTCGACCAATAACAAGGAACATTTGTAAGACGTTATTCAGGTCACAGGTTTCACTGATTTCATCATTTCTTAGGATAAAATTGGCATAGTCAACAACCTTTGCTCGATAAACGACCGAGCGATTCTCTTGATTTCCCTAATTTTGAAAAATATATATTGACATTATTGATAATAATGGGAACAGGATACTTCCCCCTGGACATTTCTCCCCTCCCCGTCATTCCCCCCTGGACATTCCCCCTAGACTTTTCCCTTGAATATTTCCACCCATACCTTTCCCCCTGTCATTCTCTCCCTGGACATTTCCCCAAGAATATTCACCCCATGAAATTTAAAAAAATGATCAATATAATGAATGACAGGGGGAAATGTCAGGAGGAAATATCCAGGGGAAAATGTCCACGGGGAGAATGACAGGGGGAAATGTCCTGGGAAATGTCCTGGGGAAATATCCTAGACTCGATAATAACTATAATGTTTTCGGTGGGATAAATACCAAACTCAACAAATAACCACTTTCATTTTCACCAACAAATACATCAAATTCTAAATTTCTTGATTAATCTCGATACAACTTCACCTAAACCAATGACAAACATGATAGGAAGACGTTTGACCACAATTCGCTCCTTTATAATTATGTTAAGGTTTGTCTCAATAGCCTCAAAGGCTAAGTGCAAATCAATAAAAGACATCAAACTCAAAAAATAATAATTAAAGTGCACAATTAATTAAAAATCTGGGAGATTAGAAATAATCATTTTACATAATAATTTTATATAAAAATCAGTTTGGGGTTGCCAGAAATAAATATTTAAAAAAATACAGACTAATCAATAAATTAATTATCTTATTCTACTATCGAATGTTTACATGCATTTTTACAATATGTTGTGTTTGTGTGTTCCATTTATTTTTTCTACCACTTTTCAAAACTCAAGCAGTATGAGAAGCTCGAGATGTCGATGAAATCAATTAATTTCCCTAAAGAATAATTTTGTCCCAAGGTAAAATGAAACCGAGAATTTTCTATAAATTGATTTATTTTAGACACAATATCTAAGTATATGATGGCCGAGGAAAGTGGAAAAACTACAATTAAACTACAATTTTATAGTAACACACTATAAAAAGAGGAAATGTGGACGATTTAAAGGTTAGTAAATTGGGAAGTTGGAAGACAACATCAACAAATCGAATCACTAAGTGTGTATCAGAAACGGTGATCTTCCATTAGGAAGATATAAAGTATTATTGACAATTGTAAGTAGTGATAACATGAAATAAAATTTATTATGTTGAGCAATTTTGATTCGTCTTAAATAAGTGCACAAGGAGTTAGAAAAGAACACCGACTTGCAATAAAACCCCTACTACTTGTACAGTGAACACATTACAATTGTTGAATTCAATTGGCAAATTGTGACATCACCTTTCCATTCGGGATCCTTAGTAGCGATTTCTAAATCAAAAAAATATAAACTTTTAATATTATGTCTCTGCTTGACAGGCCATTACTACGTCAATGTATTGGACGATTTTGTTTTCAAAATGAATTTATTGATGTCGTCAAAAAAATTTGATTAATTCGCTTATATTTTCTTTCACAAGTTTGCGTGTTTCCATAATATAAGTTTATTGAATTTTTATTCCATGCGAACGGATAAATATATATATATATATGTATAAACTTTTAGCATATGGATTTGTGTGTGTGTTTGCGGGTATACTGTATCAATAATTAGTTGACTAATAAGCTCCCTTTTTAAATGTTATGCAATGAATAGCTTATCTCATTTCTGATTGGATTATAAATAAATTTTGTAAAAAATATTTTTTCAGTGAAGTATTTAAACAAAAAATTAATAAAGTATACCATTATCGTTTCCTTGATCGTATCAAAAGCCTGTATACTTAAATCGATAGTTGACTGACGAACGTTCGCGTATATATTTCCGAGAAACTGCACAACTAAACTTACAACATCGACAGAACTTCGGTTATCCGGCTGGATTCTCAAGTAATTCTTTATGATTTTATGTTAAAAGTAATTCTTCTAAATAAATCCTTTACCTGCAAGCCTTGATACTGACCAACACACATTCGAGATAATAACTGAAGAATTAATTTCACGTTTTGGTGGGGATCATTCCTCATCAAGTCCAAAGCTTCACCTTTTATCCACGCACTGTTTTCGGTAATCTTATCAGTCGACGAATTTGATTCCTAATTTAACAGTACTTGAATATGTCGCCAGTTGCAAATCTAATATTTAACCCACCAAAGGAAGGGATAAAATATTTATACATCACTGCACAGTATCTAAAGACATCTTAGAAACCAGCGTTTTCAAGTTTTTATCAAAGAATGCATCTTTAAGAGCATTCAGCAGAGATGAAAATAAATATTATGAAATTTACACTTGATCAAAGCAATGCTAAAATTTACTGATTTGCTTAAAGTTATCCAGCTTGAGGATTTGTAGTTTGATACCCAAGCACACTTTGAATCAACAAAATATCAACTCTCATTGTTGCATTTATATGAAACCACAAAAAAATCTTTGACTGTTCCAAGTATATAAGATAAGCCATTAAATATTATGTATAATATATGTATAATAATATATACACTCAATTCATTTTTCATGCGGGAGATAGGCTCCTCAAATAAACGCATAAAAAAGACATGGGTTACATCATATAAATAAGGATACGTTCCATATTTTTCAGAAATCACATCTGATAATATCAAATTTATTAAAAAGAGAGCTTGAAAACAGTAATATATCAATAATATATCGATGTTTTTTGATACTCACGAATTTTCGGCACTGCCTTTTTCAAGTGAGATTGATCATTATTGCATTTAACAATTGTTGTTGGGGAAAAATAAATTTATTTCGTATTCTATAATAAATTTATTGGTTTAATTATATTTAATTTATATTTTATTTTAACTATCCAAATAATATTTCCTATTTTTTAATTTTATAATTTTTTAATTTTTTTAATATTTTATTTTATAAAAAAACGATTTTTATTTTTTATATATTTTAATTTTAAATTTTAAATTTTAAATTTAAATCTTAATTTAAACCTGAATTTAAACTTAAATCCAAATTCAAATAAACGTACAAGGGATTTTTTTTATTTTATTATTAATTTAGTTGAATTTTGATGGATTAAAATTTCTATTTTAAAACTGGACAAAATTTAACCTTGTAATAATAAACAGTCAAACAAATATTCATATAATTTACTTTGCAAATTTTATAATAAATTTCACGATTATGAACTTCTTTTATACCTTCTGTTATGAATTTTTATCAATTTTGAAAGAAATAAATAAAAGTTTGTTAGTTAGCGGCGATTTCCATAAAAACAGCATAAAAAGGATTGAGTGTATTTTAATATTCTTTTGAAAATAAATTTTATTTCAATTCAAAAGCTCCTTAATTAAATGATGCGAATTACAAGTGAAACAATATAGATATATTTGGTCTGCGTTCAGAATTCGTGTATCAATTTTCATGTAATGGGTGTAATGTTACATACATTGGAGAGACTGCCCGTCATCTCTGCACTCAAGTTCTTAACCAATGCCGACGAAATGGCCTGACCCACATTAAGTTCATGAAACGACCCAAAAAACAGTGTACCAGTAAAAATTAAGTATTTCTGATATTAAAATCCTGTCAAAGAGTTTGAATAATTACTGGAAACGAGTAAGGCGTGAGGCTTTGCTAATTAGATCTTTAAATCCTATAATTAATATTCAAAGTGCCCAGGGATTTTGAATGTATTTAAATAATTTAATGTTGTATATTTAATATTTGGGATGATGTTGGTGTTTGTTAAAAAACATTCTTGGTAATGAAAACAATTTTTAAATTTAAATTTAACTTGAATTTATTATTTTAATATAAATAAAAACTTGTATGAGAATGATAAAAAATGTTTTTTTTCTTATAGGCCCAAAATACAAAATGTTTTTTAAAAAGTAATAAAAGACTTCTCGGATTTATATTATATTATACTATTTCATGAAAGTGTCTCACAAAAGTATGCTAGCCGTTACTGAGAAGTTATATTTTCTATTGCCTGAATTTTGCTTTTATATGAATATAAGAAGTCACAAACAGGGTCGGATTGAGATCTGATAAAGCCCTATAAAGGCTATTTGAAATATGGGGCCCTTTATAAGACCAGATATCATATCTCAGCGCCAAATATGATTTTCGGATACCTAGAGGGATAAACTGAAATACAATTGAGAAGTATAGATAGTGAAATGAATGCTTATAGTAAAAGAAATTAAATATTTTACACATGCCATTTTTATTATAAAATAATAATAAAACAGTTTTACCGATTACAGAAATTACTGGCATTTGCTGTCGAAATTTATCAGTAATCTCGGTTGTCATAATTATGGCTAAACAAACCCTAAGCACAATAACGCTTTGCCTTTGTTCTTCGAATTTAGGTCCTAAAAGAATTTGATGAAGAGAATGTGACGTTTCAGATATGCGGCAGTAGGAAAAATAATGCTGCAGTATATTTAAGTCTACATGACACTTTCTCATTCGTACACTTTTTGACCCCTAAGAAAGCAAGAAATCCTGCACTGGTCACAAATATAAAAAGGTTTGCATTTGGCATGAATTCACTTGAATTGAATGTTTAATATATCGTAAAATCCAATAAGTATTGCATGTTAGGATTCGTTTTAATTTTAGGCATTAACAAATTCAAAGTCGTGAATAATTATATATTATTTAAACAAAGTATTTTCTCAATTCATTTCTGGGTAATTGATTGAAATCCAAATAATATTTCAACATTCAATTTCAACATACCACAACATTCAAATAATAAAATATAAATGCTATAAATATGAATAGTTTATATAAATACATCTTATATTGCATATTTACATTTTTAAAAGAGCTGTATAATAATTATTTAGCCCAGCTGATCATATTGTACACAACTTACAACGTAAAATATTCTATTATACAACTATGCATTTTATGTAAAAAAATTGACTTATCAAGATAAAAGAAAGATAAAAAAGAAGAAACAAGAGGAAGAGAAAACAAAAAAACACTATATTTTTTCTCTGCTTTCTTCATTTTTGAAAATGTTAAAAGCGTTACATGTCCAATGCGGGACAGTTTTCAGTGAGGAAGGAACAACTGACATCCACCACATCTGGTTACTTCGTACTACTGGAAATCGGATCAGAAACCTAAAATTGAGTTTGACCTCCATGCATACGGAAATGTGATGGTGATTATATAATTGAATATTATTGAAAAATATTTAAATAAAAAAGTTCAAACACAAAAAATCAAATTAATTAATAAATTAAAAATCGTTTACGTAATTAATCATTTATGTAAGTTTCAACTATAAAAAGAGAAGTATTAAACATAGGGTTGGGTCAGAGTTCAGATCACATAATACATACCATGACAAATATTGTGGAGAAAATTACAGTAAAATATATTTAACATCAATTCACCCCCCCCCCCCCCCCCTTCATCATTGGTGAACTATAACAGGGAACATATATTAATATTATGTATTAAATAGACACCAACTTTGGTTACAACGCTTTTCAACTCGTATTCATCTTGCAAATTATTCTTGAATAAGGAATCGGATTTCTCTGTGCTCCTCATTTCATAATTTGATTTACTGGAATTTCGTGGACAACAGATCAAAGGTGAGCTGGAATTAATTTCGTTCTTTATCTTTTCTGGAGTATAAATCTGGCGCATTTGTCTCGTCGTGAAACTTTCCTAGATCAAATAACGAGTTCATCAAATGTATACTGCTATTTTCAGTAAGATTAACCCCTTCATAACATTACTTGGTCGTGACCAGCATAAATAAAAACGACACGAATTGAATAAGTGAGAAAAGTAGTAAGTAGACGTGAGCCACTTGGACCACTATCAGTTATCGCGAATTTATTGATTTTTAAGTGCAAGAAGTGCAAAATGCAATTTCTGATTATAGTGAGAGGTTTTTATTTGGTTTTTAGTCAGAAGCACTGAAATATCTTACACCATAAAAATACAATTATTAATATTTAAATGCGAGAAATGTGCAGAAATGTGCAGAAATGTGCAAAGTACAATTGGTACCTATATTATGTAATATATGGAAATATGCGATATAAAAAGAGGAGCAATGAGATTAGACAGGCATAGGAACCAGAAACTAAAAATCCTATAGGAACATAAAATTGCAAAAAACAAAGAAAATTAAAGAAATTTAGAGAAACAATTACTAGAAAGTCTTGCTCTTAAGCAAATGTTTATATTCATTATAAAATTTGGTAATTCGAGGGATATTAGTAATTATTGGGGAAACGATTGAGTCCAGGTTAAGTTTAATATAAAACGGCCTTTACGGTAAAGTTTACAATTTATATAAACTATGTCACTCTTTGACATTATTTAATTCCCAATTAATTAATTTTAATTATTATTTTAATCACCAGCTGGGAACTGTATTCGTTAGAAAATAATCAGTTTTATTGAAAGAGATTGAAAAATACGGTACGTGGCTTTTTGGAGCCGTTTTTGGTATATAGTTCAGTAGCTGAGAGGAATCTGGTATAATCTTTTGATGGAATAATTAATATATTATGCTTTAAAGAATACTTTTCTTTTTTTGTCATATCATAAAAATTCCGGCGGCGAAACATCTTGCTTCCGAAAAATATATATAGTTAAAAAAAATTAAATAATATTAATAATAATAATAATAATAATAAAAATAATAATAATCATAACAATAATAATAATAATAATAATAATAATAATAATAATAATAATAATAATAATAATAATAATAATAATAATAATAATAATAATAATAATAATAATAATAATAATAATAATAATAATAATAAACTTTCATACAATTCATTTTAAATCTATCGCATCCGGCAATGCGATTTCAAAAACTGATCGAGAACTTTCTTTCAATATGCCTAAAACTAACAGAGGATCCATGACTCACATTATGTTGGAGACATTTAATACACAAATGATGTATGTTCAATTCAGGCAGTTCCTTCTTTGTACGCTTCAGGTCGTTCCTCGAGTATTGTTCTGGACTCTAGTGATCCTATATCTTACACTATGGCAATTTATGAAAGTTATGTGTTACATCATGACATTTCTAGAATTAATTTAGCTGGAAGAGACTTAACTGATGATATTCGTAAAGATTTATATAGAAATACAGTCTTATCAAGAGGTTCGACAATGTAACTTAGTGTTGCTGTTCGAATGCACATGTCAACTTTGTTTCAAATTTCTATGACAATTAAACACAGGCATTCATACATATTAATTATACGGATTTACACAAAATAATATAGGGTCAGGGAAATCTAACATCATGATTATTTTGATAATTATTAATTATAAAAAATGACACTGAAACATTTAAAAAACAAAAATATTCAATCAAATCTATAGTTTTCATTCTTTTCATTCATAATAATTAACCTGTCAAAATTTATCTTAAAATGTTTGTTTGAATGGCGTTTTATAACTAATAAATCATAACCATATTTATTTCATTATATAATAATAATAACAATAATAATAATAATAATAATAATAATAATAATAATAATAATAATAATAATAATAATAATAATAATAATAATAATAATAATAATAATAATAATAATAATAATAATAATAATAATAATAATAATAATAATAACAAATAATAAAAGTTAAAAAATAGAAAACTTTGCAAAAATCACCAATTGCAGCTTTGAATCAAAAAGCAATTCGCCAAAATTAAAATTAAACAATAAATTCTGTTTGATCACATTTGGTATGAAAAGTTATAAAATACAAATTATAATGGCTGATCCATTCAAGAGTGGTCAAAATTATTAAATGTAACTCAAAAAATGTTTTAGTCCTCCTCAATCTTAGACGGTGTAATTATTGAAATTTCATTCATTTTCATTGGCCAATAATGTTTAAAAATGTTAGGAAACCCCATGAACCATTATGAATTTTGTTCAATATCTTCTGATCAAGTTGTAAGGTGTATTCGTTGATTTTTGTTTATTCCAATGATTTTATCACTTCCTTTTGTTATTATGACACTACTACTATACCCAGAGGGGGTGAGGTTCCACCAATAAGCCTATTCAAGGTTCTGACTTACCCTGCTCTGACTCAGCTACAGATCATCGTTTATTTCATATACATTAAAAACCTCAAATTCTCTTTAGTATAATAATTATAATTTTCTTTCCTCTTTCGTTTTCTTTTTATCTTCCTTTTTATAAGTTGAATTCTTTATAATCTAGAACTTAGGTCTTTTACAACTGTTGACCACTATCTATAGCACGACAGAGATTTATCTTTAATTCTTTATTAGTCTGAGGGAAAATTACACTACAAGAGTACTCCATTACTAATTAATATAGAACTCATATGACGAACCAGATTCAAAAGATGTAATCTGAACCAAATCTTGGTAATCAGTTGTCTGAATGAAAGACTCACAATAAGTAATCAAATCATACCAAAAAGTGATCAGCAGAATGCATAAATTAACAAAGTTATCCAAAAATATCTAGAAGTGCTTCCAATTTACCTTTGTCGTCATGCATGCATACCTCTAAATAAAACGATTTAATTGATACATTAAAACTAAAATATAAGTTCCAAAGGTACTGAGACCGAAGATCATGCATTCATGCTATTTCGGATAAAAACCTCTCAACTTACATTGATAGCTAAACTCCTATTCTGATCTTCATATCGAATCTCGTACTCAGCCAATTGCTAGAATTGACAATTTTAATAATCAGTATTTATAATAATCTTTCAATGTTACCTGATAAAGGATGTGCGCAAGATTGTCGATTCTGAGATCACTTTCGTGGCAAGTGTATTTCTCGATATCTCCAAACGATTTTCTTTGAGATAACATTAACTTCTGGTCTTTGAGATCGGTGAATGCGTTCTGCAATTGATATTTGATAGCGCTAAAAAATACCTCTTCTTGGGCCCCTTTAAAATACCTTAAAAGGGATTCCTAAAATTAAAACATAAATAATGAAATTTCAAAATTTATAAAAATAAATTTTGTTTAAATAACTAAAAATAATAAAACATTTAAATATTATAACGTAGCAAATCTTATATATAATTGTGAATGTATGTATGTATATATGTTTGTTACAATTTCTAACTACGGAAATTTTTAAATTGAATCCTATATAAAAATCCTTATAAATCGTTATTATTACAAATAAATCACTTTGCCCCATTTAAATTCTTAGGTTAAGCCTGTTCAATTCAGATCAGCACTAATGGGGGTGACCTTTAAAAAAATCCGGTAATTTAGTATTTTATTTCTTGTCTAATCGTTCACCAAATACCTTCATTGCATTACATTAACATTAACCATCATGTCTTGCCATGAATAAAACTTTATCTGTCTATCTGTTCACTATTATAATCTATAGATATAAAAAAATTAGTTCTTTATTATCATAGATACAAAAACCTGAATCATTTTAAAATTATTATATTGTAATAAATTTTATTTCCCTTATAATGCTATCTAAAACACTTTGATTAATACAATCACTGGTACTTCCGTGTTATCTTACCCCCAAAAATTAAATTAAAAAAGAACATCATATAATTATTATATTTATTTTATAAATCACAGTTACAAACTCAGCAAATGTTTGTAAAGAGTTTGTAAATGGTCATCCAGGTGGCCAGGAAAACCACAATGTCGTTGAGAATAGTGTCGAACACATCGGCATTGTTGCTTAGAACTTGTTTGCGCCACATAAACTTACATAATCACATAAATCACAGATAGCCTTAATAAATTCATGTTCAATAATGTTCAATAACGTCATCAATAATGTATTCTCTCATTTCTTATATTGTTATTTTAATTGTATTTTATAATTTAATTTTTGGGGGTAAGATAACACGGAAGTACCGACTTATGTGCCCGAGAAATACCGGCCAGCCCAGTTAGTAAATTATAACACTCAACAAATAATGATAGGGATATAAATATAAGTAAAACGCCAATCACTGTCATCATCAGGTACTGAAACTCGAACTATATCAATCTAAATTTCTCGCTTTCAAAAAAACTAATTCATTAATCTTTTAAAATTATATTTTGCTAAAAAATTATAAAAATCTGTTTTCTCAATTCAAAATTTTAAAACTTTCAAAACTCTAAATGAATGGGGTTGATATAATTTAATGATCAGTAGGAGAAATAAATAAAAGAAAAATCAAATGAGATGTTGAATAAATATTTTCTAATAAAAAAGAAGCCATGAATAACATGAAATAATAACATTAATAATGAATAAAATGTAATAAGAAAATGAATGTTATTTTGTTGGTGCCCAAAAAGTTGATTTATTTACAACAGGAATGGACAATTTTCTTTAGTGTATAGGGCCTCAGGGAAATTAATTTTTTGTTGATAAAATTATAGGAATATAGACAATAATTTTAACAAATATTTAAAAAATTTCAATTATATTGAAATTTACATTGAAATACTAACAAGTAACTGTCTAGTGACTCTAGTTAATCATGATACGAGTCCTTTAGCATTTACTAAGATAAATACATACTTTACATATAGTTTATTTAACCACTTAATGTACACATTTATTTTGAATTTTGTGTCAATACTGAAATAAACATATAAAAATAATATAATAAAGAAAGTAATTCAAAAAATTAAATAATTAAACAATTCAAACAACACTTTATAAACACGCTATACGTAAATATCATAAGTAAATATAATGTTCGCCCGTCTTTGTCACGGGCGCGAGTAGTGTGTTTCTATCCCTAACGACCACAAGCACCCTAACTGTTCTCATGTTATATGCCTATTTGCCCCCAAAAACACATAAAAAACACTTAAAACCCTTAAAAACCTACATCTTTTAATTCCCTTATTCTGAGGACATTTTGCTTTAAAATAAAGACTTAAAAAAACAACAAAATATTAAAAAATAACAAACTAAAACTATAAAACAAGGGATAAATACTGATAAAACTATGAAAACAGTTAGGGGTGCTTGCGGTCGTTAGGGATAGAAACACACTACTTGTAGGTCTCGGCGAATGCAGTCTCGGCGAATGTCAGTCTCTGGGAATGCCAGTCTCTAGGAATAAAAAATAAAAAATAAAAAAATAAAAAATAAAAAAATAAAAAATAAAATCAAAACATAGGATCCAATAAAAAAATTTTCTCTAAAAATGAACTGTAATATTTGCAATAAAGTTTTTAAAAATAAAACAGGATTAATTTCTCACTATAAATCGAAAGCTCACTTACTAAAAGAAAATAATCTTAATGACACAAATTCAAAACTCTGTCCTAAATGTAAAGGAAGATTTCTACATTCTGGATATAATAAACATTTTGAAAATTGTATTGGGAAAAATAGAGAAGTATTTACATGTCCTCATTGTAACTTTTCAACAAAACTAAATTTCTATTATTTAAGACATTTAAAAGAATGTAAAAATAAAAAAACAAAATTCTGACGTTGAAGAATGTCATTCAGAAGGAGAACCTGATCATGTTGAAAGAGAAAAATACAACTGGGATGATTTTAATCATATAGATGAATTTCAATTAAAAATTAATGGACCTGCAAACCCCTGGAGAATATATAAGGAGAAATAAAAAAAATATTAAAAATTCTTTCACTGAAGCTTTAAAAAATTATAAACCAACAAGGTATAATGTTATAAAATATAAAATTACAATCAAAGCAAAATATTGGAGAGGACCGCAAGGCCAAGAAGGACCGCAAGACCAAGAAGGACCAGAAGGCCAAGAAGGACCAGAAGATCAAGAAGGACCGCAAGGCCAAGGAGGACCAACTCCTTTAGATGTTGAAATCGCAATACCCTTTAAATATTTATTTTCAACTAGAGGATTTAATAAAAGCATCAAAGAAATAATTCAAGCAGTAGAAGCAAAACAAGAAGAGATTGAAAATGAATTAGGAGATTCAAACTTAGTATTTCACTCCTTTCAATCTTTAGTGATTGATTATTGGAGAGGATTACCACCTAATCCTAAATCTTATATTCAAACACCCTTTAGATCTAGAAATGTTATAAAATGTACAGAATTATGATAATAAATGTTTCATGTGTCAATACTTGCACATTTGCATCCTCAAGCTGAAAACCCCCAAAGAGTTTCAAAATACAAACAATATGAAAATGAATTAATATTTCCCAAGGATTCACACATCCAATGAAACTAGAAGACATTGCAGAATTTGAAAAATTAAATAATATTAAACTTAATATTTATGAACACCTTAAAGGATGGGGACATGGAAGCAGAGATATTATTCCAATTTATATTTCAGATTATGAAGTACAGGGTAACGAAGTACAGGGTAACGAAGTACAGGGTAACGAAGTACAAGATAACGAAGATAGGGAGATATATCTTTTAATCTTGGAAGACCAAAATAGTCAACATTATATTTTAATAAAAAACTTTCAAGCCTTTACATCACCAGAGAATCCAACTAGTGGAGGAGGAACATGTAAAAGATGTCTTCATTATTCAACAACTAAAAACTCTATGATTAAACATGCAAGATTTTGTGAAAAAGATTCACCAGCTTTAATTAGAATGCCTAAAGACCCCAGGATGTATTTTAAAAACATTTCAAATTTATTACAAACATTAGGAGTTGTCTATGGAGACTTTGAATCTATAAATCGTAAACAAGATATAATTATGCAATATTTAAAAATAATAGAAAAATATAAACTCATGGATGAATGGAAAGCCTCTAAACAGAAGGAGAAACCAGAGAGGATGAAAGCCTTTCTAAGAAAAAGAAATAAACCTAATAGTGTTAGAAAAACTAAACAACTACCATCTGCTTATAAACTATTATTTAAAAGTAATTATCCTGAACTCATAGAATCTAGAGAATATGCATTTCAAGGAACTTCAGAAGATGTTTTAAATCATTTTACTAAAAGTATAAATGATCTTGAACATGAAATATTTAAAGTATTAAAAACAAAGTATCCTCAAAATATTTCAGATCAACAATTAGAAGAATATAAAAATACTTTCAACTGTTGGATGTGTAAACAAGAGATTCTTCTGATGATAAAGTTATAGATCATGATCATTTAAAAAAGGAAAATAATTATCGAGGAGCAGCCCATAAAGATTGTAATCTTGCTTGTCATACTCCTAAATTTGTACCTGTTATATTTCATAATCTTTTTGGTTATGACATACATCTATTTATTAAACATTTAGCAGAAAATGCTAAAAACTCTTTCAAGGTTATAGGACTCACAAAGGAAAAATATAAATCAATAGAATATGGAAAATTAAAATTTATAGACTCGTTAAACTTTCTCCAAATGTCTCTAGATGGCATAGCTAAAACAATGAAAGCAGAAATTTTAAAATCACTCGAGAATTCTTGGAAAAAAATAATATTCCTCCAGAAGAATATCCTACATGCTTAGCAAAAGGAATATATCCCTATGACTATCTTGACTCCTTTGAAAAAATATAATGAAACAAAATTACCAGAGAAAGAAGATTTCTATTCCCAACTTCAAAAATCTCATATTACAAATCAAGAATATTCTCGAGCAAATAAAATGTTTCATCTTTTCAAGTGTAAAACTTTAGGAGACTATACAAATATGTACTTATCCCTAGATTGTTTATATTCTAGCAGATGCTTTGAAGAATTTACAAAACTCTTTTGGTTCTTAAACCTTACAATTATATAACAGCTCCTTCTTTAGCTTGGGATACTATGTTATATAGCCTTTGGACTTCAGATCTTCCAGAATCTGATAAATTATAGATCTTTTAAACTGACCTCGATATGTTTAATCAAATTAAAACAAACATTAGAGGAGGAGTATCTTCAGTATATGGGAATAGAGAAATAAAAGCTAGAAATGCAATAACTACTAGCCGAAGATTCTCTAAAACACCCTGAGGATTCATATATAAAACTTGATGATGAGGAACTAAAACAAGTATTAGAAGGAATGAAAAATCCTCTATTTATACTTAATATAGACGCAACAGCTTTATATTCAGGAATTATGACTCAATACTTACCAATGAGGTGAGTTCATTGAGATCACCCCAACAGAAGACCTTATGAAAGAAATACGTTCAACTCCTAAAGATTCTCCAATAGGATAACTTTGTAGAATGTGACCTCGACTACTCAGATGATATAAAATCACAAACAAGACAATTTCCCTTTAGCCCCTATAACGAAGAAAGATTGACATTGCAAAAGAGAAGGTAACCTTTTTAAAGACAATAATTATAAACTTTAAACAATTCAGTCTTTTGGAAGACAATGGAAATGTGGACAAGTTACTCATATTGAACTCCTAACTAATATGCGTAAAGATATAGCTCGTTATAATCGTATGCTAGGAAAGCCTACATTTAAAAACGCACAGGTATTTTCTGAAAGTCTTACTGCAGTAGAACTAAAGAATTTTGAGAAAACATATAATAAACCAATATTTATAGCTTTGCAATCTTGGAGCTTTCAAAATTACAAATGTATGAAACATATTATAACATCCTACAACCTATATATGGACCGAATATAGAAATGCATGCAATGGATACGGATTCAATGTTTTTAACAATAAGAACTGAAGATCTTCAAAGAGATATCTCTGAAAATCCTATACTTTCAAATTTAATAAATTCATCTGGAGAATTAGTTTTCGTTTAAAGATGAAAAACCTTTTACCTCCTATAGACAATGGAATATTTATTCGTTCTAAACAATATTCATACGAAACATTTAGAAACCCTGAATTTGAAGAACATACATTTATATTTAAAACCCCAGAAACAGAAGAAAGCATTACACATAGATATCCTATATTCCCTAGAGCTGAAGAACCCGTAAAGGATAACAGATGTAAAGGAATTCAGAGATGTGTAGCAAAGAAACTTTCTCCATCAAGATTATATAGATACATTGAATCCAAATCATAAAGATAAAATTGATGAAATACATCAACTTAAAAGTGAAAAGCATGATATTTACTTGATAGAATCCCAAAAAGTATCATTATCAAATTATGATGACAAAAGATTGCATACTAAGTGATTTAAAGACAACTCTTCCTATAGGAAATAATTTAATACCTATAATAAAAAATCTTGATAGATTGAATCAGTTATATGGTACAAAGATTACTGATCTTGATATTATAATGTTGAAATCATTTATCCTGAGAGAATTGAGAAACCTTTATATTCTCAAGTTTTTAATCCTATATGTTTAGAACTTAATATTTTAATACTGATCCTGAATATATAAAAGTTCTAAGTGATAAAGAATTTAAAGATCATAAAGAGGTTCTAAAAACTAATTTCGAAAAGTTAACATCAGATTCTATCAAATGATTCTTTTCTTTTAAAAATGTCAAACAATTAATTTAAGAGTGACAACATCAACCTTTTGAAGGGCAATAAATTTTTTATGTATGATTCTTTAGCCACTTCTCTCGTTTAATTTTTTTAGAATATTCATTACTTATAACATTAGCACTTTTTAATCTTATAACCTCATTTTTAATATCTTGTATTAATTGTTTGTGATTTCATTATATTCATCATCAGTTAAGATTCCATTCATAAAGGTTTTAATTGACATAAAAATAATTAGAGATTCTATTCTATTGATAAACAAACGCCGATATAAACTTTTCTTTTAGAAGATAAGATAATGAAACTATTTCAGTTAAGAAACATCAAGCTAAGAAATACTCCAAAGTATCCAGGTGATATTGTTAAAAACTGGTAAAGTAAGGGTAAAATAATGTTAATATTGCAGATTAAATCCTAAAGGGGGGTGGGGTGGGGGGGGTAAATAAAACCTATTTTTTAAAACTGTATTCCCTTTATTCCATCTATTTTTACCGTTTTATAATGCTTTAAAAATCTGTAAATGTAAGGTTTCTGATTTAAATTCTTTACTCTCATAATTTCAAGTTCTGTGGGAGCCGAGGCATTGGAAACCTTTGTGACATCGGAATAAGATCCTGATGATCCAATTCTGGGGGGAGCTATGGAAAATTTTCTTTTTCTTCTCTTACTTCTTCCATCTTTTGGACTTTGTCCATTTAATAATTAAAAAAATAAGACTTTAT
>CAUHTR010006460.1:0-18152 GCA_959609185.1 Schmidtea polychroa
GTAAGTATACTAAATTAGCTTATCTTGATATATATTTAACTTATAGTATATTTTAAAATATAAATTGTAAATGTTCATAAATGACCCCCCTCCGAATTATACATTCATTGTCCATTACTTAACTATACTAAATTGACTTATTTTTAATATATATTTAACTTATATTATATTTTAAAATGTAAATTGTAAATGTTTACACATGACCCCCCCTCAAACTTATACATACTAAATTGGCTTATTTTAATATATATTTAACTTACATTATAATAAAAAAATATAAGTTGTAAAATTTCATAAATGACCCCCCTTCCGATCATATAGTCATTAATGATTACCCAAAAGGCCTAATTTAATTTATTTTCAGATATATTTAACTTATATTACCTTTAAAAATATAACTTGTATTTTTCGTAACCGACCCCTTCAAATCATGTAGCCATTAACTATTCCTTAGGTATACTGAATTATATCAACTTCATATAGAGTTAAATTATATTTCAAACCAAAAAATAATTACATAATTTTTCGTAAATGATCCCCCCCATATGTGGTAATCTTGTAAAAATATAAACTTACATTTATTATTATTATTAACATTATTATTATTATTATTGTTATTATTATTATTATTATTATTATTATTATTATTATTATTATTATTATTATTATTATTATTATTATTATTATTATTATTATGATAATTTAAGCCTTTTGCTGCAAATAATGTATTTAATGAAAGAATTTTCGACTATAAGATAGTCGTTGTCAATTGATAATAATAATAATAATATTATTATTATTTATTATGCTATTATCAATACACAGAGGATATTGATATGTATTTTAAAATAAAAAAGGTAACTAACAAAATAAATAAATTTCAAAATCTTAATTTATTTCGAGGACGAAATTTTTTTAAAGGGGGAGATATGTTGAGGGTACCTAAATAATAATTTATAAAGAAATAAATAAAATTACCTGTGGGAAGATCGCCATGACAAACGGAACGATCTATAGAAACTCAAAAAAGAAAACGGAAGTGAAAAGAAATTGAAAATGAGAAAGAGGAAGGAAATAAAAGTTATCAAACGGGAAAATAACATCAAGATCAGTACTAATTAATTAGTACAAAAAGGAAAAGAATTTTAAATCGGGGAAAAAGGAAAACAACAATATCCTTATCTCGACAGTTTGCCAGTGATAATAGAATTGATGGGAGAAGGCGGTCGAAAAAAAAGGGAAAAGGGAAAACAACTTGACAGCTGTCAGAGATAAAAATGGGACAGTCTGGAAAAGCAGGAGAAGGAAAGTGAAAAAACACTTGATTATCTGGAGTGCCACAAGAGAAGCGAACTATATAAGGGAAAACTGGTGAACATGAAGAGAACAAAATTAGAACAAATTTAGAGACAATAGTGACCCGAAATTGAGACAATTTGGAAGACGATTTGAGAGACAATTTGAGAGACGATTTGAGAGATGATTTGAAAGATAAAATTATTGGAGAAAATTAGACGTTGGACGAAAAGTTGTTGGATAAACGGTTTGTGAAAAATAATTGTAAAGGAAATAATTGTGGAGAATAATTTTTGGAGAAGAGTTGAAGAAAAGAATTAGTTGAAAAATAAAACGATATGAAATTATTTGATTATTTGAATAAAGTTGTGAAGAAAGTCAAAAAAAAACAACTAACTCAAAATCCCAGTTTAGAAACCAATCAGTAATTTGTGATCTTTTAATCCGGTGTTATACACAAGTGCTATTCCTCGCCGAGTGTTGCAATAAGCCTTGTATAGTCACCAAGCGGAGTGTTGAATTTATTGTCATTGTCAAGTGAAAGTTTATTTGTGATTATCAATAAAGATTTCTGTTGTCAAGTGTTATTTGTGAGTTATATAAAGACACGCTTGGAGTCAGAGCAACATTTAAAATTTATCACCAACACAATAACCCAACAGTATTTTATCCAATGGATATACTACAACAAACTCATTTCCTAAAAACTGTTTTCCAATTCGATTGACCTGCATAGAACTACATCAATAAATTAAATAATACACGAAGAACTTACTCCATGAAAAATATTTTATATTACCAAACGCATTTATACCTATACCAGAACAGTTCTATTTGCAGTAATTTGTACCTCATTTTCAAATACTCCATATATTTTAACATGCACAGGTTCGGCAATAGCTTTTGCAAACTTTATATCTAATCGTAAATTTCCATTTTGAGGTTATTGACTCTGATTCAAATCAAAATCAGGTGCCAAAACAAATGTAAAGAACGGATATTTGGTTTTGAATTATTCAAGAGTTATACCACAATTCAAATTTCTATCTAAATAGCCCATATTTCTCACAATACTTTGCATATATGTACCACAGCAATTATCATTATCAAAATCTTGATTATATGTTTCTCTATAATCATTATTTTTCGATAATGACAAGGATGTAACACCAAAGTTTTTGAAAATTGAGCTTGAAGCACTGTATGATCCATTATATTGAGTTTCAGATTGAAATGTTATCAGAATAAAGTTTGGCATTCTTCTATCTCCAAATATTTGTTCTTTATAGAGGAAGAAGCACCTTTGGCTATTGTAAATGAAACAAGTTCTTTGGTTTTCAGTGGATAGATTGCATGCTTAGAATTAAGACCCAACTGATGACCAGTTAATACCGACGGATCAACTCGAACTCGTCTTACTAGTAATTTTGCATCAACTAATTGACATATTGGTTGACCATTAGCACTAGTTAGTGACAATGCAGAATCGGTTCTTTCAATTTAATGTGCACATTGACTCCTGGAAGTTAATATTTTGGTTGATCTAGAAAGTCTAGCTAAAATGATGAACACCTGGTAAAAATCTTTGAGCCCTTAATCCACTTTTTTCTTTCGTCATCAGTTGCCGCATGGCTCATAGGAGTAAGACATGCATTTTTAGTATCGGTATTATAATTTAAAATAGTTTCTATTATCGCCTTGTGAATATATGTAATGTTGCCACCTTCAATCTTGATATTATTAAATCCAAGAATAGCATCTTGAAAAAGCGTATGAAACAAGAAATTATTAGGTATCGTAGCATCAGCATCACCCAAAGCCTTTTTATCTTTATCTACAACCTTGATCTGAACAGTCAATAAAGTATCATTCAAATCTAAATATTCAGTTTGAGAACCATTGATGTAAAATTCCACATCATTTCTACTATCTGTAATAGAATTCATTGGAAAACCTTCTTCGAATGCTTCATATTCGATAACAGCTTGAGGCGATGATCGATCAAATATACACAATTCAGATTTACCGCAAATCATTTTTCAAATATAGTTCCATGTCCTCTCATCCGTTTGTTTATATATGATGACCTATGTTTTTTACGTTTTGGAACATTTGCTGGTGGTTCTGTTTTTTCTTCTTTTTGAAACATGCCCGCAACGCCCGGTAAAACTTTTCCTAGTTCTCATAAAGCATTAGTTTTCAAAGATGGTAATATCTTTTGATCATTCATTATGACATTTTTAGCAGTTTTCATACCAAAAATACCTATACGTTTAAGAATCGGGAGTGCAAATCTACCAATCGTCCGCAACCAACCGGATTCATATTGTTTACCAATAAAATATGGTAATTCACCACCAGCTTGGCTAACAATATACATACTAATGATATCGGAATTAACCACCGACTTTATGAAAATGTAGCGTCAAATGAGTTTTTGAATCTTGTGCAAAATCGATTAATTTACCAGAATCATCGCGTATATTTATTTCTATATTGTTTATACACGAGGTTGAAACCGGTAAATACATAGGATTTTACATTATTATTTGTACAACATCATCTAGTTCATGTTTCTCAATCCAAATAGATTTCAATAGAGGAACCACCATATCACCAATAATTATGGGTTCAATAATATTAGTATAGATGAACATTTGATGATGAAGTTTAATTAATGCCGGTTTACTCAATCCTTCATTAATTTTATCGTCTTGTAGATATGTTGCTTTAGGTAATTTCAGAAATGTCATTATTCAAAGAGAATCTGAAATATTTATTTTCTTGAAGTTCTAGAGATTTGAAAATATATCCACAATTTTGAATTAAATATGTTTGCAATTCATCGAGTTTGGTTATGTATAAATTGTCATTAAATGTAACTGTATGAGATACATCAAACGGAAACTGTACTGTTAGCCTAATTGGTTCTGAAGTCGCGCCAACCTTGGTAAATCCAGGATTCCGTATCTTCAATATATCTGTATCGCTCTTTATACTCAATGTCTTTATTTCGAATCGTTTTGCATTCGCCAAATTATCAAATAATACATGAAATGGAGTATAATGACAGTTAAAGTAAAGAAAATCTCGATCAATGTACATTGTAACATCTCGATCGTAAGGATTTGATGTATCAATAAAATCATTTACGTCATCAATTACCAAATTTTTATAATTTGTAACTGTTTCCTTCTTTTTGTATTCGATTCTGGATTTAATGGAAAATTGAAATGTCTTGTACACAAATGTGAAATTCAATAAAGCCACTTCCCACTCACCATGTAAATAAATTGGATTTTGTAGTTCTACCATAAATTTACTTGCTTCATTATCTCGATGAATAAGAGGACAACTATAAAAAAAGAGTATAAAAATTTACTTTACTAAATCTTTTGCTAATATGTAGGGTTTTGATATCCATACCATTTCACATAGTATTGTTTATCCTCACCATTCTTTGTATTTTTCAATATTTTTTGAATTCTGAAAACTTTTGGTGAAGGAATGACTTGTAATTCTTGTTCATAAAATCTCCCTTGTACAATATTTTGATCATAGTCTTTAATGACATACATTACTGGATATTGTTTAGTATTGATTCTCGAAATTACAAAGACTTCATCATTCCAGTCTGTTTGTAAGTTTTTTGGATATCCATCTCTAAACATGAGTTTAATTGCTTTGGAAATTTCTTCGGCAGACTTTGCCTTGGTAGGAATTGCTCGAGCAAAACGGCTGAAAACATCAATGCATGTCAAAATATACCTGTATCCTTTATTAATCTTTGAATATGGTATCATTTCCATCAAATCCATTTGCCATAAATCATCAATACCAAATGTTTTATATGGTCTTGTTGGAAACCTTTTCAGCATCGACTTGTTAAAACTGTATGCAAGCTGACTTGAAAACCAATTCTGGGTTTCCATCTTCGAATTCAGAACTTTTTTCTTTAACTTTTCGACTTCACCAAAACCTGCTTCGTCTTTTGGGTTCGTCCATATCTTCTCCATTACAACATGAAGATTTGAAATCAAATTTTAAATTAGGTAATGAAGTTATTAGCACCCATTGTTTATGATGATTTTAATAGACCTGCTCCGACTAATAATGATAATGCCAATGGTATTAATGCAGCAATAAACCCTCCTTGTTGTTTATATATAATTTTTCTCATTTGTTTGCGATCTTTATTATTTACTAGCGTCAAAAGAGGTTTCTGGTACTTTTTTAAAATAATTTTGACAGATTTGCTAATTATAGTCTTACCTTTGACTACTTTGAGTATAATTTCAAGTAAATCATCGACAACAAAATTAGGAAATGAGTGTAAAATAGTCATTCTTTTCATACATGGTGCCTTTAACAATGCATTAAAAAATGGAAAACTACGATGATTTTTTACTGTTTTTACTTGTTTAAGCTTTTTGATTGGTTTAGGTTTTGGATTTTTTGAGATGAGATTCATTGATGGAAAATTTTCTGTAACAAGTATTTCATAATTCGTTTTTGGTGGAACTTTAATTTTTTCTTCTTCAGTACCTTTTCCAAAATTTTTAACTCTCGCTCTCAAAAACATGATCAATTAAACATGGTTCCAACTTTGTTTATAAACCATTGACCCTTCTTTATTGAAAATATCGGTTTTCACTCGTAAATCATCAGGACATTATTGAGTGAAATCAAGAAATATATATTTTGAGGTGTTTGAGGTTGTTCATTATTTTCATCACTTGATTGAAATAATTCACTTCCCAGGCTACTCACCGCACTTTTCTCGTTTTCCTGGTCCGTCTGATCACTCTGTATTTGTCTCAGCATGTTTATATTGGCTCTGTTACTTGATTCGCACTTTTCAAACCACTCATTTTCCTTAAATTAATTGTCTTTTACTTTTTCCTTTACTTGTTCATCAGTTAATATTGCGTCTTCTCTTCTGATAATAATTTCAAGGAAAAAAGAATCCGTATGACCAGCAACAGTATTAATTTTACAACTAAACTTGTTACGATATTTTTCTAAATCGTTATATTGCAGTTCATACATTCTAAGTTTAAATAGGTCAAGTACAGATTGTCCAATGTAACTTGGTCTATCTAAACATATAGAATCAGGATTTAACAAAGCCGCTATTAAATCATCATCGATTTTTAACGATTTTTTAAAAGTAGGTTTCGACGTATACTTGACTAATTTACTGTCTGTTGTGCAAAGACGCAGATTCAACCTTCTCTTTAGATTTTCAACAATTTAACCATATAAACTGTTATTTAATAATTTATAATAATTTTTTCTAAACTATTTTTACTTTTTGCTCTTAATTTAGTATTGGTGTCTATGTATTTTTTAAAAATAGGTGATTGCTTAAACCTTACAGCCCTATTTACGCGTGTAACTTTAACACCAAATGCCAAGTATTATTTTAATAATCTCCAATGAATCACATAATTAGATTTAGGAAGATGTGTTAATTACAATTTTTCAACCTTTAACTCAACAGGTTTCATTTTTTCAGCAGCAACAGGAAAATCATCAAACTTACCATGAAGTTCAGAAGGAATTACAAGATCAACTTTAAGTGTGTATCCATAAGACAAAGATTCAAGATTTAAATACATACATTCATTTAATATTAATGATTAATTGTCGATTCTCGCGTTTGTGTGCGCTTTGTACTGGTTTATGGAGGCTTTTGTGTGGGTACACAGACGCGGACAATTGTGAATATTATTATTTTCATGTTGATCGATTTGGAATTTTGGTGTAAAAATCTTGAATATTTTTGGACGGTTTTGTTTTAAAAAGGATTTGGTTTTCTGAGATTCCGATTGATTTGAATTTTGCTTTGTGGCTTTATGTTTTCGAGAAATTGATTGTTGAATTTGAATTCCTGTCTTTTTGGAAAATATATGGTTTTACATCGAATTTTGGGATTTTGATGTCTATTTGATTTTAATAAAATTGATATTCGGATTTTCTTCAATGAATTCAATTAATAACTCTAATTACTATGCTCTTCAATGCAACAGGGACGTTCACATATCTCAGGTTGGTAAATGCGTGACGTGCAAGATTGGATTTATTGAAAGAATTGAATCTGATAACTCAATGGAAAATAATGATGATGCCTTGAATGTTTTTCATATTATTCGTCATGTTCCTGTTGGAAATACTACAAACAAAACTGATGGTTCCTTTTTTATGACTCCAAGAGATCCTGATAACATAAATAGATTTTTTGGCCAACTAATATCAAATTTATTAGGTGGATTGCTGCCGCTGAATTTTAGATCCGATTCGTTAGATTACATATTTTCAGATCAAAGTTTCGACAATTGTGTAACGAGTTATATGAATCAATTTGAACAGAGTGGTCCTCCACCAGCAAATGAAGCAGATATTGAGAAATTTCAAGTCAGGAAAATCACCGCAGCTAATGATACAGGTTCCATTTGTCTGTCAGATTATGAGGTGGCCGATGAAGTGTACGAGTTGCTCCGTCGAGAAACGCAGATGATTATAATAAGGACCAAGCTTCAAAGGACGATTAAACAAATAAATCAAATCCATCAAGAACCCAACTAAATTTGTCACAAGGTAATGGTTGACTTAAACCCCAACCGTAAAGATTATTAATATCAATATAAAGCAATTCAGTGGTTTCATCAGTTTTTACATAATGTTTATTTTAAAAAGTAAGACCTCCTCTTATTCCACCCTCATAAAAGCTAAATATTTTGTTTTCAGTTATCAATTCAATCGGTTCATCTAATGACATTTAAGAAGACCACGACATACTAGGAATTCTAAAATAATTTAAAGGTTCTAACCTATTATGAGCAATAGATTTCAAACGAAATTGTTGGAATAAATCAGCCAAAAGAAAACAATAAAGTTTTAAGTATATCATCATATAGTCTAATAAAGTTACGCAGTTAGTTTCAACCCAAATCTCCTGAGCTTTTTCATACTCGAGTTCAGTGACACCTTCCCAAATCGGTGGTAACTCATAAGTAGTTTGAAGAATATCTAACGAAGTAGCGAAATTGTAAGGAAAGATTCCTTTTTCAGAAACAATAGTACCAGTTAAAACAGAATTGGTTAAAGGTATTCAAAGTTTTGACAGCTTTAGCTAAAGAATCATTCACAAATTGATAGGAATCAATGAATCTTAAGCTAATTTTTCCTAAATGAGCTATCAAAGAAATAAATTTTTCGGTTGTGATAGGGATACAACTTAAAGACCAATTATTAAATTTATTTAAACTATATTTAAGGATATGGTGCATATCGTATCCTTTCAAGCTATGAAATACGACAGGCAAAATTTTATTAATTTTCCTATTAATGTTGCATGTGCTACAAGCAGCACCCAAGTATTTCCTTGTAAAATGATAGTGATCTCTAACATGATCGACGATACATTTTGAAAGGGTAGAATTCACGTTTAAGTTAAAACTGAATATTGCTAATAAACATTTAAATTGTATTTATCAGATTACATAGATTTTTATATAAATATTTAAATTAATAAATTAAAGTAATAAATTAAAAAAATATAAAAATAATTTAAAATATATTAAATATTAAAATAAATTAAACCAGCATTGAAATCAACATCAAAATTAAAATAATAAAAAAGCCTCGAACAGATTGTTTGAATATTACAAAAAAGCGCAGTTTTGTGAATAAAATTAATTTAGTAATTTTATTTGGTTTATTTATTAATTATGGAGATTGAACATGAATTCGACATTGTTGCTGCTAACATAGCAACCACGCCAACAAACCTATTGATTAGCAGGTTCCTACCAGAAAGATTCCACAGAGACGACGACCTCGAAGAATTCATCAAAGAATGCCAAAATATTTTTAATATTACGAAAACATCTGTCAAGATGCAGATGATTCTGGTTACCACACTGTTGGATAAACCATTATACGATGAATATGAAAAAGCAGAAGGAAAAACATTTGAAGCGAAGGTCAGATCAGCATTTTCGAGGCCAAAATCATTATTCGAAGACTTAAAAGAAAGATTTAAGCCGAAAATGAATCATTACGGAAGAAATAATGCAGCACATCTAAATAAAGGGGGTCGATTTTAAGAGAACAATCAGTATAACAGAAGAGGTAGCAGCAATTGGAAATCAAGATGCAAACTATCAACTGAATTATTCAAGTGAAGCCGAAGAGAAATACGACGAAATGCAATACCCAAACGAGAAAGCTCCATCACAGGAGGCGATGATAGGAGCCATATATTAGGTAATTTTGATTTTCATGAAAATGCTGGTTATAATAATGTAAATAATTTGAATATTGTAGATAATTTTAATTTTTTTAGTAAAGATTTATGTAATAATATGGATGATAAAACTCATTTTAATGTTTATAAAAGTAGCAGTATAGATCATAAAAATGAAAACAGCAAAATAATGTGTAGCGATGAAATAACAGGAGAAAAAGTATATAGTTTCCTAAATGTCATTTGATATAGATGAAGATAAGATTGGGTGGATTAATGAAATTTCCAATAGTATAAAGAACAAAGTGGAACAAATTATATTTACGAAAGACGAATGGAAAGGACCTCGTATGACTTATCATAAAATGCAAGGTAGACCAAGTATAACACTTGAAATTCAGGGGCGCTGAATCGAGTGTCTGTTAGATACAGGAGCACGAGTTAATGTAATGTCTAAAGCACAACTGGATAAATTGGACAAAGTCGAGATAATAAAAACAGATGAAATGCTAAGGTGTGCAAATGACAGTAAATTGGAGACTATATGTAAAATTCAAATTGAGGTAAAGATAGGGAAGCTAACAAAAATAGTGACCTTTACCGTCGTACAAAACATTGTCCCAGATGTTATTGGAGGTATAGAATTACAGAAACAATTTGGTATTGAATTAAGATGGATTCAAGAAGGTGAAATGATATCTAACGAACGTATATGTGAAATTGATGCTAAATTTGGGAGGAATATTACAAATGAAGAAAGATTCCAACATGCGATAGAGAAGTTAAAAGTAAAAGAAGATAAATTGCTTGTAGAAATTATCAAGAGAAATAAATGTGTTTTCATGGCTGACAAGTGGGATGTTGGATGCACTGATTTAATTCAACATAAAATTGAAACAAATGGCGGACCAATAATGATAAAGCCCAGAAGACAGCCTATAAACTTGGAAGAGAAAATAAACATGGCCATTAAAAATCTGGAGGATAATAATATTATAAGGAAGTGTAATTCACCTTGTGTTTCGACCAGTCAGAGGGGAATGCCATTTGCCTCTGGCTGGCGGCTTGTTTGGTGGTTTTTGCATCGCGTCTGTGTACGCGGTATGGTTAAACCGACACCAGTTAGTGTGCGCACACAGACGCGAGAAGTAGGTTGTTGTTAATAAATAAATCAAATAAATCAAATACAAGTTACGAATAAATGAAAACTTATAATTTTTATCGCTACACAGTTTGGTTTAAATATTTGAAAATATGGTATGAAAAAAAATAATGAAATATTTAATAGTGCAGTTAAAGAAAAACAAAATTTATTGAATTTAGGCAAGGCAGTAGATTATTTTTATAGATAATTTTTCCAACAAATCGTCAGCTTTGTTAGCAGCTTTTCTGCGGTGTTCAGTAAAATCATCTCTATTTTGTGTGTCTGATAAAGATATGGGGATCACAGCTACGTGGAGGACAAGCGGCTGACCAAGTGCCTTGACTATTTGTGATACATTAAAAGAATAATTATACATTTCTATACCGAAATAAAGTTCTTTACCTGCATTATCTTCCGCAGCCATCAAATATCATTTCTGTAGAATTTGCGTTAAGACAGACCCATATCTGGCGTTAGACATGCTCCTGCCCTAATAAGGGAAACTGGGCTCAGCTGACAAAGAGGAACAACAATGACAATAATTCCAAACCCAGAGTACAAAATTTAGTTTCAACTCTTTGATTCATAAACATCTATTAAATATATATAATCATTTTATTATTTACTTTCTGTCTACAGTTATATATTATCTGAACTAAATAAATGCCGCAATTCTTGTACAAGCTGCACCTGGATGAGTAACTGGTCTGAAACTACAAGTGCAAAAATTACAACCATCGTGGAAAAACTTTCCTACTCTTCCTACACAATATTCTTTTGCATCAATACAAGCTCCTGGAAAAACTTGGATTTTTTCCACCGATTTACAGGAAATATCATAAACCGCCACAATTACAAATAACACATATATTGCTAACATTGAATCTAAAAAAATATTATATTTAAATATTGCATATTACTTAAATTTTTAAAATATTTTAAATTCATGAATAATAAGTTATACTATAAGTTATTGTATTTAAAATTTATAAAAAACTAACGAAATTTCAAACTATCAGTAAATTTTTCAGATTTTAAAATCCTATTTACAACTAAGATGAAGTATTATTATCAAATTTAGGAAGTAATTATTTAAGATATAAATTACTATCTTTCAAAGGGAATCACATGTCATTAAATAATTGGGATAATTTGTTAGATAAATGCCCCATTAATTAATTAATTAATTGGGTTCAAGTTCTTTTTAAGTATTTATTATTAAAAAATCTTTAGAAATTGTGTAGAATTATTTTAGCTATTTAATAAAGAAAATTAGTTAAGACCTTAAAATTTTTCATGATAGCGTTTAAATTCAAAATTAAATTACAATTTCGATATTTTTATGTCTTTGACATTTAGAATTATTTTATTGATGAAATCTAATTTATTATTGAACGTAAATAAATTAAATATAAATAAAGTAAATATTTAACTTTGAAAATAAAATGCTATGAAACACTTGATTGAAAATTTAAGAAATTATTTAAATGAGAAAATTCACGAATAAATTAAAAGTAGATTTTTAAACATTAGAAAAAATGTTGAATTTTAATAAAATGAACAAGACTCGAATGGGACTGAGTTGTAGGTATGTCAATATGTCACTTAATTTTCAGAAAATATAATAATATATTTGAATTTTAAGTTCAATAAGCATCACATATTTCGAGGACGAAATTTTTTTTAAGGGGAGCTATGTTGAGGATTTAAAAGTAAATTATTAAATTATATAGCTCAGATTAAAAGGAAAGCTGAAATTGAATGGCGGTCAAGTAGAGAAGCAATGACAAAGAAAGATATGATAAAAATAGAACTATAAAAAGGTACAATCAGGCATGAAATGGGAAAATGCACAAACCTAAGGGAGTGGAATAAAGTGAAAAGTTATCGAAATTGAAGCTGGAAACCGGGAGAGGGGTAGCTTAGAGGATGGTGAAGAAGACAGTGAGCAAGAAATTGTTAGAAAATGTGTAGAAAGGGTCGTAAAACAGACAAATGTGGAAAATCGTAAAATATTAATTAATTAATTAATTGGCTAATGGGAAACCTGGGGTAATGGAAAGCCCAAGCCAATGGAGAACCCGAGCGATGAAGAAAACCCGAGCACAGCAATTTGGAAGGGTAAACAAACGAGGAATTCAGAGGGCAATTATCCAAACAAACGGATAAACGAGGGTAAACAAAAGACGGGGAATTACGAAGAGGGTCAACAAAAATAGTCAATTAGGGAATGATAACTGAAGAAGTCAAAACCAATTAGGTCAAAAATGGGGCAATTACAACGATTATGGGAGTATATAAGGAAACTCGAAATTCACATAATCGGCGGTAGCCTGTAGGGAAGAAGAAATAGACGATAGGATTTCGAGGAATAAAATAAAAGAAGAAAAAATTATAAGAGGATTCGAGGAGTCGGAAAGGAATATTAAAAGAGTTCGAATCAGAGAGCGGAATCAAGCAAAAAGGTGAAACTTAATTTTAAATCGTACAAGGTTGAGACCGATCTGAAATTGTGTGAGAATTGTGATTAACCAACAGTGTGATTAATTGTTGAGAGTTGTGAATTGTTATAAAACAAATATACGTTGGGAGTTTGTGTTTATTGATTTTGGAACACGTGGAGTCAGAGTAACCAACGGTGTATTTTGATATCATAAAACCCAACATAATTCTAGTTAGTAGTTTTCCTTTACAAAATAACCATTAAAAATCTTGATCCACCCTTATATCTTAAGGTTGATTATTATTTATATTAATTAAAATTTGTTTTATAGATATAAAAATATTATGAGGAAGTTAAAAGATTCTTAAAGATTAATTAGAAATTTGGTAAAAATTTTAAAAATATTTTTATTAAAAAATGTTTTAAAAAGAAGAAATTTATCAATTTTAAAAAATATTTTTATCAAAGAAATATTTTAAGAAAATCTGAAATTTGTTTAAATAACAAAAATAAGAACAGACAAGTTTTTGATATATCTTTTATTAAATAAAATTTATGGAATTATTTAGTGATTTAAAAACGGATTAGAATCCTAATATGGTGGCAGCGGTAAACACCGACGCGATTACCGAAAGATTATTGCCAAAAGTGTTCTGTCTAGGTGATGACTTGGAAAAATTCATCAGAAGATCCGAGATCTATTTCGATGCTAAAGGCATCAATAAAAAAGAACAAGAAAGATTGACCGCATGCATGATCGACGAGGATCTATTGGAGAAATATGCGAAAACAGTTAAAAAAGCAGAAGGATTTCAAGTCAGGTTACGAATGGCATTTGATTACGAAAGAGACGTACTAAAGGATATGGAAAGTTTATTGAATTATAAAAGAAGAGGCGAAGAGATTGAAACATATTTTAAAAAAGTGGAAGACCTTGTTGACAGGTTGTTTGAGAATAAAGAATTCACCAAAGAGAAAATAACAGCAAAGATGTTGATAGTATGTGCTGAGAATAAAGAAGTTGAGAAAGAAGTAATATTGCGAAAGAGGAGATAAAGGAAACATTAATTTTGATGGATAAAGTGGACAAGCAGAGAGATCATATCAACGCTTTGAAAAGTTATGCAAGAGTGGTCTATCAGGATCCACAGAGAAGAGGACAGTACAAGCAGAAAGATGAAAGAGAAGAAGTCAGGCGACGAGAAGAACCAGAGTGCTGGCTATGCCACAAAATAGGCCACACGAAAATAGAATGTCCAGTAAGAAGTAAGATAGAGTGCTGGACATGTCACAGAAGCGTACATATCAGTAGGAATTGTCCAGATAAAAAAGTGCCAAGATGCTTTGGTTGTGGGAAAAAAGGCCATATAAGAAGGTTATGCCAAGAAATACGGTGTAAAAAATGCAACAAAAATGGTCATAGATCATATACAAAGTCGAGTTACAAGAAATCGATAGAGAAACAAAGACCGACAGGAAATAGATACAGCCGGATTAATGGAATCGAAGAAGAAGAGGAAATGGAATCGTGCGTAGAGAGAAATGAAGATAATTTTATATGACGTACCCAAACAACAGGGCTCCACCAGTAGACGAGTTGGTTGGAGCCATATACTAACAGAAAAGTGGACGGAATATTCTCAAGGGGTAGAAAAGTGGGAGAATGTAGGAACGGGTAAGTGAGAAAGTATACATGTTCCTAAGGAGAGAAAGGTTTGAAGAGGAAGTGAAAAGAATTGGAACAATTGAAACGGGGCAGGAGGTAGAAATTGTATATAACAAGGGAAGACCTAGTGTAACAGTAATGATGAATGGGAAAATTTTCGACTGTTTATTAGACACCGGAGCACGAATAAACGTAATGCGTGTGAACTGTTTTAACAAGTTACGAGGAAAACAATTGATGAGAAGCGATGATAAGTTACGATGTGCAAACGAAAGTACGATAGAGACAATTGGAAGAACAAAGGTTAAAGTAACTATCGTAGATATTTCTAAGGAAGTTAGATTCATTGTGCGGAGAAAGTGACACCAGAGGTGATTGGAGGAGTAGAATTACAAGAACCATTTGGATATAGGCTGACAAAAAAGAAAGATATCGAATCTAGTGAAAAAGACAAGAACTATATTTGTAACAATGAAGCAAAATTCGGCAGACAAATAAAGGATGGAGAAAGATTGACCCGAGCGTTGGAACATCTAAAGATTGATGAGGATAGTAAATTAAAGGAAATAATAACGAACAGTGGAAACGTGTTTATGGCGGATAAATGGGATGTGGGTCGCACGCATTTGGTAAAACATAAGATAATTACAAGAGGTGAACCGATAAACATAAAACCATATCGTCAACCATTGAATTTGGAAACAAAAATTGAAGAAGCAATACAAAATTTGTACGAAAACGGGATTATACGGAAATGCAACTCTCCATGGAACACGCCGTTAATCTGCGTATGGAAAAAAGAGAAAAAAGATATTAGGCTATGCTTGGATTTCAGACAGCTGAATGCAGTAACAGAGAGGCAGGCATTCCCAATGCCAAACATAAACGAGATGTTAGATGTGTTAGGAGGGTCCATTTATTTTAGCTCAATCGATCTTGGTAATGCATATTACCAAGTGGAGTTAGACAAAGAATCACAAGAGAAAACAGTATTCTCAACAAAGAAAGGGCAATACTGTTTCAATAGAATGTCGTTCGGAATCGCTGCAGCACCAGGTACGTTCCAGGAAATGATGACAAAGGTAATAGGCAAAATAAATGGAGCAATGGTCTATTTGGATGACATTCTGATTTATTCGAATAGTAAAGAAAAACATTATACAATACTCAGTGAAGTATTAAAAGCGATCGATGAAGCAAGACCAGAAAAGTGTCAAATAATAAAGAAAGAAATCAGATTCTTAGGACACATAATCAGTAAAGAAGGAGTAAAAACCGATCCTTTTAAGATTCAGGCTATACAAAACTTTGGGAAGCGAAGTTGCGTAAAGAAACTTCGAAGCTTTCTAGGCATTTGTAATTAATATAGAAAATTCATCAGTGAGTATGCAAAGAAATCAAGGATGTTAGAAAAATTATGTAGCGGTCCGAGTAACAAAAAACTGGAATGGTCTGAAGGAACGAATAACGTATTCGAGGGAATGAAGTTAGCACTCACAACGGCACCGATTATATGCTTTCCGGATCTGAGAAAGGAGTTCATTTTAGATACTGATGCCAGTTTTGATACCTTTGGAGCAGTGCTTTCGCAAAGAGATAAAGATGGAAAGGAGAGAGTAATTGCGTATGGATCACACTCGATGACGAGCCATGAAAAAGGATATTGCATTACAAGGAAGGAACTATTGACGGTATACTATTTTTGTATTCATTTTAAGCACTATCTCTACAGAAGAAGATTCACGCTAAGGACAGACCACAAGGCGATCACGTTTATGATGACAACCAAGAAGCCAATTACTTCACAATTCCAAACCTGGATCAATTATTTGAGCAGTTTGGATATAATCGTTGAATATAGAAAGGGTGTTAATCACCAAAATGCAATGTCAAATGGCTCACGAAGAAGCTAAGAAAGGAAAGATAAAAACTAGATTACTAGACTCGATCAGAGAAGAAGGTAGAAGCACCAATCAACAAATAAATTTGGAAGAAGAATTACGAAAGAAAACGATGATACCTGAAAACTAGATACAAGAAGCCATAAAGGAAATACATAGACTATTGTGTCATGCTGGAGTCGAGAAGATAGCTGATTATATGAGAGACTTTGTGAGACTTGTCAAAAAACCAAGGCTATAAAAATTACAACGAAGGAACTAGTAAAAAATTTAGAATCAACCGAAATGTTCGAAATTATATTTGTGGATATATGTGGACCAATGCAAGAAACAAAAGGACGTAAGAAGTATATATTGGGTATAATAGACCGGTATAGTAAGTATCAAGTCCTGACAGCTATAACAAGACAAGACGAAGAAACAATAAAAAAAAGATTTTGGAAAAATGGATTTTAAGATTCGGGTGCCCAAAGGAGATAAAAGTTGATTGTGGGAAGGCGTTTGAATCAGGAATGTTGAGAGAATTCACAAAGAAACTTGATATTAAGTTATGTTTTTCGAGTCCATACGATCACCAAACAAATTGACAGATAGAAAGGCAATTCAGGACAATACGAGAGCTGATAAATGCTACTTTACGAGACAGAAGGAAGATGGATTGGGCAGAGATACTACCAGAAGTCGAATTTACATTAAATGCAACCAAACAAAAAATGACAGGAATAAGCCCGGCAGAGATAGTTTTTGGAAAAACGATTAGCAGGGAGAAATGGTACGGGTCAAAAGAAAAACAAGTAAAGGAAGAACAAGAAGAACAAACAAGGAGGAAATTTGACGTAGGAGATGATGTGTTAGTAAAATTAGAAACACGCAACAAAAGCCAGGACAGATATGAGGGACCATATAAAGTAATCGAGAAAGTGCATGACAGACGATATATCTTAAGAAACGAGAATGGTAAAAAGATTGAAAGAAACGTGGAAAAACTTAAAAAATTTCTTAAGGAGGGGGATATGAGGAAGTTAAAAGATTCTTAAATATTAATTAGAAATTTGGAAAAAATTTTAAAAATATTTTTATTGAAAATCAATTTATCAATTTATCAATTTATCAATTTTAAAAAATATTTTTATCAAAGAAATATTTTAAGAAAATCTGAAATTTGTTAAAATAACAAAAATAAGAACAGACAAGTTTTTGAGATATCTTTTATTAAATAAAATTTATGGAATTATTTAGTGATTTAAAAACGGATTAGAATCCTAATAAATATAATTTATAAATTTGTCTAAACACTCTCCTCAAGTTATATAAAAGTCAAAATTAATGTTAAAAATACTAATTTAAATTACATATAAATATATTAAACTCATAAAAATATAACTTATGAATTTTCCTAAATACCCTTCAGGTTGTATAATAATCAAAATATATGTTAAAAATACTAATTT